>CBVK0100135466.1:0-14370 GCA_900067695.1 Picea abies
AACATCCTTTTACATTTTACAAGTGTGCCTCCACTTGATGACTTCATTAATGTTTCAAGACATTTTCAAAATTTGCGCTGGGCACTTTTCCAACTATCCTTTATCTCCACGCTGGCTCACTTGAGATGCTCCTGCATCATTTCTCAAAGGAAAAAGATTCATGAGAAAGAGCTTTCTCCTATCTTCTTTCAAAGGTAGGTTGAGAAAATATTTTCCAACCTCAAACTCAATATATATTGGGAAAAGGTGGTTTAGGTTGAGAAAATATCATAAAGCAGTTTGTGTGGCTCATGCAAGGGTAGAGAAGATGAATGTGAATCTAAAATAGTTATTCTTTTGGAACAAAATGAAGAAATACATAGTTGTATGTAGCTAGATGTCTTGAATGTCAGCAAGTGAAAGCTGAACATTGATATCCAGCTGGATTATTGCAACCACTAACAATACCATAATCGAAATGGGAAGTTATTTGATGGATTTTATAGTTGTACTACCTATGACGTTGAAGAGACATAATTCTAATTTTGTAGTAGTTGACACTTTGACTAAAAAGTGTGCATTTTATTCTAGTAAAGACTACTTATCAAGCACCAGATATTGAAAGAATTTTCATCAATGAGATAGTAAGATTGTATAGAATTTGAAAGAATATTTTATCAGATAGACCATTAACATTTACAGGGAAATTTTGGACAAGTTTTTAAGAGGCATTGGAAACACAACTTAATTTCAATATAACATACCATCTAGAAACCGATAGACAAACTGAAAGAATAAATCAAATATTAGAAGACATGTTACACATGTATGTAATGGGTCAATAGAAACTCTAGGAATAATGTTTGCCTCTTGTTGAATTAATCTATAATAATAGTTATTGAAGCTCAATTAAGATGACACCATTTGAATTTTTGTATGGGAGACTGTGTGGGACATCTCTTAGTTGGGATAGATTGGAGGATAGAATCCTAGTTGGACAGGAAGGAATATAGGAAATGGAAGAACAAATGAAAATGATTAAAGGAATATTAAAAGAAGCGCAATATAGGAAGAAGAGTTATGAAGATGCACGTAGAGTCGATCTAAAAAGTTACAAAGTTGTGGATAATATATTATTGCGATTGAGACCACAAAATAGTTCAATTAAATTTGGAAAGGGAGCTAAGTTGTCACCATGATAAGTGGGACCATTTGAAATTCTTGAAAGAGAGTGACGAATTACTTATCTTCTTGCATGGTCGTTGTCATTAGATTGTATGCATGATGTTTTTCATGTATCTATTTTACATCATTAAATTTCATACCCTTCTCATGTAACTATTGATTTAAGTTATTTATAGATGTCTAATGAGAGGGTCCTAATGGCCGAACTAAACTTCATTTTTACTGACACTTGACAACTTTATTTTCACTTGATAGACTAGGTAAAGGTCCAATGGGATAGTTATAGTCTTAGTTCTACTACTTGGGAGAATGCAACTAAAATGTGTCCGTGATTTCTATATTTATTCTAGAACTTTGAGACAAAGTTTCTTGAAGGAGTGTATGTAGTTCCCCATTTGTTTTGAATAGATTTATGGATTGGACTTTATTATTTGAGGGAATTTTGTTTAGACAGTGACCTAGTTTATTTTCTTGTTTTATGATGGTAAACTCAGACTCTTTGATTATTTTGATTGGTTTTTAATTGACTTAATGGTAATTTTGAATGAAGTTTATTTAAATGATTATGTGAACCATGGATGGATAAAATGTACATTGATATGATGTAATCAACATTATCATTTCATATGGTTATGATACATTTCATATGGTAAGTTTCTTTTGATGCAATTATTTTCAAATGCTATTGATGATTTTCCTAGGGTGGTAGGGAAGTCACAAGTGTACATTGATGTGGGAGATATCAACATTGTATGGACTCCATATTGAGTCAGGATATGCTATGTGATTTACAATATTATTTAATTTGTGATTATGAAACACTTTGATGCATTGATGTAGGTGTGTGTAGGCATAATGAATACACTTGCCGATCAATCTACAAATGGATAAATGGGGTTGTATGAAAGTGTACAAGGTATCATTAGGAGAAGAGGATCAAGATTCGTATTCCCCTTGACTAGATCTTATTTTCCATGGCTTGGGTTGAAAAACTAGTGACACTTTTACTTAAAGGTTGCACAATGCGATGAGGGTAGGCAACATATTTGGTCACTCATGAGGTTTAGATAAGGGACTTGAAACAAAGAGGTATCGTTATTCCTCAATGATCATTAATCTTTCAACAAGGGTAATACAAGTTGAGTTAACAAGATCTCAATAGTTTCCCCATTTCCCCCACCGAGAAAGTTAGATACTTGAAGGGCATGCATGAACATGGAACCATTGGTACTTACTGAAAAGTAACTCCTGAAGGGCATGGAGAAACATGGAACCATTCGTATTGGTTATAATTGTTTATTACACATGAAAATGTATTTGATTAAACATGTAAAAATATGTTTGAATTAGCATGTGTGTTTTAATTAATTTGAGAAAAGTTTAAATGCATGGTTGATTAATTTATTGAGCATATAGATAAGTACATTCCAGAACTAAGAGAAATAAAAAAGTTCATTTAAAAATCATTTGAAAATATTTATAGTAAAAAAAAAATTGTGAAGATAACACCCTAATGGACTATTATAAAGTGGTATCAAAGCTTAAGAGTCTACTACTGGGGCCTCTAAGGAGGTTGATGGATTAGTAAAGATCTACTTATTAGGGTGAATGGACTTAGAAATCCTAGAAATTTAAGTATTTATGGATGTAGAATGAAAATAGAAACAATATGGAAATATTTACGTATTAATGACATAGAAAGAACATATTATTTCATAATAGAATTGTTTGTCAATCTTTTAGTTACTTCTCTTTTAGTTAATTGTGAATTTCATGAGGAGGTTGATTTACTATGTTAATCATCTACCTTCCATATCATATTATTAATGGAAAGTATATAGAAACAAATTCAATCTATGTATATTGGCCTAGCCTTAGGATTAAAATGCGGCCTACATTATACCTAAGATAGATTACCATACTCTTGGAACGTTATTGTACAAAGAAGGAACCATGCATTGATAAAGAATAAACCCTAGATCAGCATTTTGTTTTTTAATGATTGAAATGGCATTAAAACTTTGCAATGCATTAATTGACATATATTCCATATGAAATGTGTGTCAATGTATTTACATAACAATGTTAATGGCCACGACTTTGCAATGCATTATTTGACATATATTGCATATGAAATGTGTGTTAGATGTATTTACATAACAATGTTAATGGCCACGATTTTCGTCTCATGTCAAAACTTCGATATGTTTAAAGAGAAACTATGATACACTCACTATTGAAACTGATGCTTCCTTCAAGTTAAAATATGGAACCTAATATAATATGGAACCTACAATTTAGATTATACAAAGAATACAATTTAGATTATACATATTGCAAAATGAAAACATGACTCATATAAGTATAAATGCTTAAAATATTTGGACTGATTTCCATTCAAAATATGTAAATACACATTAGTAATATGTGTAAATACACATTAATAATAGAGAACACTTAAAGTGTTAAAGAAGGAACAAGGGTCTCGCCTTATAAGCTTAGTTAGAAATGTATTGAAAAGAGGAATATTAGTGAACACTTAAGACATCTGTATAAGGAGAAAAACAAGGATATGCTATAGAAGCTTAATTAGAAGTATATTTAGATGGACGTGTGCATGATCATTTCTTAAGTGTAAAAAGAATGATCTTATAGATAATTATGAAATAAGAGGTAACAAGAGGTACTTAAGGACACCATTTAGTTATGGTTCTTATTAACTTGATTTGATATGATAGGTATTATATTTATTGTATGATTAAAGTTAGTGTTTTTTTTGGTATTTAATTAGTTTTTAATAAAATTAGTTAATTAGAATAGATTTATCTCAATTATCGATTTATTAAACATTGAGAGAGATTAAATCTCTCGAGGTGTAAATTCTTTGATAATTTAAGAGGGATTTAGGTTGATTGTAGTTGTTATCACATGGAATTGATTGGGTCAATTCAGTCTTAGATTTTTGTTTTTTATCCTTAGTGTTGTTTAGTTTTTACTTTTGTCCTCCTCCCTATAATATTTTAGGTTTTAGAACAAATAAAGTTAGTATTAATGTTGGTCCAAACCCTTGGTTTATGTATTCATCTTTATGACAAGGTTAGACAAGCCATCGTCCTTATGCCTCCACCACCACACTGACATGTCACCACTTACTTGATGTACTAAAACCCCTCCACTTTGTCCCTCTACTCATTAGAAGGTCAAATCAAGTTCGTTTTGTATGTTGCCATCTCATCATACATTTCACAACGCATCTCAAGTACACTTTTCTCTCATCACCATAATTGCACTTATAATGATTTGTCAGCTGATATCCTTGTTTTCAACACTTATGTTTTTAAGGAAATAACCTGGGAGATCATCATTTAAATCTTTTCTAACTGTTTTTCTAGGATTTCAAACTCCTCCCAGCTCGGCGCTGCAGAAACTGTTGTTTTTAGACAGGTGCTACGGAATTTGATGCGAACTGGATGACAAAATTGAGTTGAAGGTTATACCAGTTGCAAGTGGATTCGTCCAAGCTCAAGAATATCAACTTTTAAGCCTTAGCCTCCAGGTACTCCATGAGATTTTTAAGCCCTATTGAAGAACAATAAAAGGTTGTGCTTGTAATTTCTTATCCTAGGTGCTGTGAATTGGTGATCTAGGCTACCAACCATCCCACTTACCTTTGTTATCACGATTCTTAGCCAATTGTAGAGCTAACAACGTATTTTACCAAATATTAAACAAGCCTCGCTATCAAGCCACTTTGCCTATCCCTTATTTGGATTTTGTTGCTTATGTTGTGAATTCTACCGCATTGTTTTGGTGCTGCAAACCCTGTGCAACAACTCAACACTATTATTCACTTACCTCACAATCTGTACTAGTTGGTTACCATTAATATTTTCATTCTATTTTCAATTCTAAATTCTATCTATTTTGTTTTGGAAATTGAAAAGAACTTTGTCGATAAAGTTATGATGATTTTGTAATAGTGAGGGTTAGATATTGAACAAAATATTTTGCAGCAAGATTTTGCCTTGTATCTCCATTTTCTTGTATGGTCTTCTTAAATTTCCCAACTATCAGTTTCCATTTCATAAGCTTAGAGGTCAAATAGGATGAAATACTCTAAATCCTTAGATAGAACCAACCTTTGAAAAATATTATCCATTCAAACCCTAAGACCTTTGTCTTTATGTTTTGCCTCTTGCATCTCTTAGATTGTTATCTTAGTTTTCTTCCTATAACTTCAATGGATACTCCACAACAAAAGAAGGCTCACAAGGGTGGGGGCATAGTGAGGACCGAACCTTATGACATGCAGTTGTTTGTTATTGAACCTCTGATCAGGGAGGTCTTCCAAAGAGTGGGATGTTTCAATTTTTGTCAGAAGATGTAGAGGAGGAACCCTGAGGTAGCTAGAGAATTTGCCTTGAATTTTGATGGAACCAAAACTAAGGTGGGTACTCTTGAACTTTAGGTATCTGAAGAAACCATAGCAACAACTACTGAGATACCAAACACTGGTGAAAGATGGTTTATGTCCATGAATATAAATGCAACCTTCTCTAGGTGGTTACTAAATTAGCAAAAATTCCATCAGCTAAAGCCACATGAACAAAGGGAAGGTGGTTACTTTTCCCATCACCATCTATTGAAGTTGAAACTAAATCTAGGAGGCCCTTCACTAGGTCATCAACCAAGAAGGAAAGTGTTTAAAAAGGAGAAATAAAATAAGCTCCCATCAAGAGAAAAGGTAAAGGTAATGTTGAAGCTGTTGAAAAACATATTGAGGTCATAGACATAACCACTCCCACAGAAAACCCTACCTTCAAAAGATTGATCAGACAACTCAATGAATACAAAAAGGAGATTGATAACTTGAAGGGAGAAGGGTTGGCTGAGAGAAAAAAGTTGAAGGATTTGATGGATATGTATTTGGAAACTATTGATAAAGCCAGGTTTACAACAAAGATATTTTTGCCCCTCCATAGGCAGCTTAATAATTTATAGAGACAAAACAAGGATTTACAAGCTCAGATTAGAAGACTTAAACTGGAGCTGCAACCTTTCAAGGAAGAGTTAGCCCAAATAAATTTGAATGTGTTGGCCCAAACTGCCACCAGAAGGAGTGCCAGACTTAGGAAGTGAAGTGAAATGTCTTAAAGAATCTCAATTTTGGAAGTGCTTATCCTTGCATTTTTTAAGATTTTGGGGAAGTATAATGCCTATAACTAAGTTTTTATTCATACATCATATTATTATGCTTCTACAAGCTTACCTAACTCTAGGAAAAAATTTTGGGTGTTTTTGGCTCAAACTGGACAAATTGAGAAGCTACAAGACATTTCACGGTGCCTGGCGCTACGAATTGGTCTACATTGTCAAACATTGCAAACTTCCTTGTGAACTCTGCTGCGAACTAGATGATATAGTCATCGCTACAATATTTGTTGCAAACTCCTATTTTGATGGGTTCAAGAGGATCAACGGTCACCAGATGGATGGCTAGGGGAGCATGGTAAACATGTTAGGAGGCCAGTTAAAGCTGGAGGATACTTGGAAACAAAGGAAATGCACTCAAAGGACACCTCATTATGCAATACTAAGGTGTTAGGATAGTTGCCAACATTAGCCTTTTTTTTAGCAGTTTGTTTTTTCCAGTTTGTACATGTGTAACATCTTCAGTTTAAGATGGAAGAATCCTATGTTAAAGGATGCAACTCACATTGTATGCTATTTTTCCCTATCTAGTCTATACAAGAAGCATTATAAGACATTTTAGAGGTTTGAATGGTTGATGTAAAAGACCTTTTTGGTGATTTTAATAAAACAGATCTTACTCTGGTTTTGATGTATCAAACTTGATGAAATCTTGTTTAATGGAAGTTAGTTTTCTCTCTTGCCATCTTATGTCTCTCTCACTATGAAACTTTATTGTCATTGAATGATTCAAATGATATTTTGTAGCTATATTACAATGGAAGTTTGATTGTGATATTGTTATAGCTTTCTCAGAGTTTTTTTTTGCTTGGATTTAAGAAGCTCCTGTATCTGAAGCTTTTCTCTCCTTTGTCTACTGGTAAAGCCTGATGATAGTGGTAGACTCACTTCACTTTCTTACTAAGTCTTCCTTCTATTCACACTAATCCTCAAAACCTTGATCTAAGTTAAACAAGACCTCTTTTGCTTATGCATTTCACCTAGAATTTCTAGTGTTTTGACATTGTTGAACTAGGTTTTATCCATTTGAAACCACATTTTAAGATTGATCTCATAAACCTATTGATGGGTATTGAGCTTGCACTTTAGTAGTCAAAGTATAACTTTCAGTGATAACATTCTTGGCATCATTTTCAGGGAACGAATTGAAAACATTTCCCTGGGATTGAATGACAAAGAAATACTGATTCGGAAGGTGCATAGTAATCAGTACATTGAAGACTGCATTTTTCACCTGGCGACTCCAATGTTTCAGTTGTGGCTCCTAAAGGCAGACACACGAGGTCTACCCCACATCTACCTCTGGCTACACCTAAAGCTAACCTAGAGAAGATAATCAAGAAAGGAAAATATTCTCAAGAAGGCTTTTCAGCTGTTGTTCCAAGTACTACTGGTCATTTTCCCGATTCCACTTTTAAAACACCAATAAATGTATCTAGTGCTCCTCTTTTATCCTCTGTTGAAATTTCTAGAAATTTAAATTTTGAAGATTTCCCGGTGGAATATTCTTCTTTTTCTCCCAAATTGAAAGAAGAAAGTTTTGAAGTTCTTTCCTCCCGTGAGGTTGTAAGTTGGTTTAAAATTTAAATCTTAGAGGATTTTCCTAACCTAGGTTCTCCTTATTCTCCCTCTCTTAAAATTGTTGTGACCAAAGAAGAAGAAACCTCATTTCCTTTGGAATTTACACCATCCTCTTCCAAGACTCAACCTCTCCTTGTGAAAACTGAAATTTCTCCATCCTATATTTCTCCTTCTCCCAAGCTACACCATAATCAAGACTGCAGTTGTATCAATCAAGACTCAATCTCCTCCTTATTATCCTAGAATTTATAATCAAATGGAAGGTGCTAACCTTCCTATAAATAGGATGGATTCCATAGTGGCTGCTAGGTATGCCCCTCTTGTGTTGCCTCAACCTATGAATGTTCTCCCAATTGGAGACTATATAAAGTACATGCCCAATTTTACAGGGGAAGAGGACATAACTGCATAGGAACACCTTGAAACCTTTTATAGCTATGTTGGAAATCTTAATATTGAAAATGAGGATGTTTGGATGATATTTTTTGTACAAATCCTTGATGGTGAGGCTAGGAAATGGTTTAGGGGTTTAACTCCTAGATATTTTCCTGGAATTGAAGCTCTGGATGATGCCTTTCTGAGGCACTAGGGAGATAAGAAAGATATCTTATATTATACTACATAGTTTGGGTCACTCAAGAGAAAATAAGGGGAACCTGTTTCAGATTTTTCAAAGAGATTAATAAAATGTACAACAAAATCCCCACAGAAAGTAAGCCCACTGAAACTTCTTCCAAGATAACCTATGCCAATGCTTTTGACCCTAAGTTTTGCCTCTTTTTGAGAGAAAGGAGATATACCTCTCTAGCTCATATGCAAGATGCAACCTTGGAGGTAGAATAAAATATATTGGCAGTTGATAAGCTCAGGGGAAAATCTGATAGAGATAGGAGAAAAAATAGGGCTGAAGATTCAACTTATGATTCTTTAGGTGTTAATCCTCAAGTAGATGAACTAACAAAACTAGTTAAATCACTTTCTGCTGAAATGGAAAAAATGAAGCTTGAGGGAAAACAAAATTATAGAAATACACAAAACACTGATAACATAGGAAATTTCAGGAGACAAAATAATGCCCCTTGGATCCTTCAAAGAGATCAAAGAAATAGGGATGACCAAAAAGTTAAGACTCCTCTTCAAAATAACATGGTTGATGATGAAGTAGGAGAGGATGAAGAAACATATCCACAAATTCATTGTGTGGGTGATACCTCTCCATCCCCTCATCTAAATCAGTCTGCATATGAGGAGTCTCTTATGGACAGTCAATTGAATGAATTGATTAAAGGGGAAAAAGATAATGAAAACCAAAATAAATACAACTTAAGGTAAAAAAAGAAGGATGGGAAGCCTAGTACATCAGATCATCCCAACAAAACAAAAAATTATGCTAAGGTTGTGGTTTCTAACAACAAAGAAAAAGAGGAACAAAACCCTCAAACAATGGTTAAGACCCATGTTCCAAAAATTAAGGAGATTCTTAAATCTCCCTCTTCTTTTAGTTTTGAGAATGAAATTCAAAAGATAAAATTTTGAGTACCATTTTTAGAACTAATTAAAAATGAAGAGTTCAAAATATATCTTTCCAAGATGTTGCAACTCAAATCTTCCATTCCACAGAATCAATGAACCTACAAGATGAAAAACCAACAGTCATATTGGGACCTTTGGTAGAAGATAGGGATGACTCTTCTCCTTCATTTTACATATCATTGAATACTCATGATAATTTTTTGCACAACTGCTTGATGGACTTGGGTGCATCTCATAACCTTATGCCTAAAAATATCATGGATGAGATTGGTATGAAAATTACTAAAACCTATCATGACCTATACTCATTTGACTCCAGAAAAGTGAAATTCCTTGGAGTGATCAAAGACTTGGTTGTTACCTTGTTTCAATTGCCCATGAAGAGTATGGTCATGGATATTTTGGTGGATAATGTCCCCCCTAAGTTTGGGATTCTATTGTCAATATCTTGGATCAAGATACTAGGGGGAACTTTGCAGATGGACCTTTCATATGTCACTATTCTTGTATTTGGAGAGAATAAAAGGCTTTATAGGGAAGCACAAATAGCTTACATCATCAGTGATGAAGCTAATCCTACAAACCACACCATTTTTGCAGTTGACACTGATCTAGGATCCAATATCTTACAACTCACTGATGCTCCTCAAACATCTATTGAAATTAGAAAACAACCTATTAAAACTTGTGAGACACCTCCTCAAAATAACCTAGTGTGGAAGATGTATTTTGATGGGGCCTCTTCTAAAGAAAGTGTTGGTGCTGGAGTGGTCTTTAACTCCCCAACCCAAGAAATCATATCTTTGTCTCATAAACTAGAATTTGAAACTACAAATAATATAGCAGAGTATGAGGCTCTTGTTTTGGGTTTGAGGGTTGCTAAAGATATGAAGATTGAGGAGCTAGTAGTGTTTGGGGATGCTGAACTAATTGTGCATAAGGTTAAAAATATGTATCAAGCTAAACACCCCAGGTTAAGAACTTACAAAAATGTAGTTTGGGATCTTATCGATATTTGTTAGCTTTTAACATATCTTTTGTTCCATGAGAAGAAAATGATATGGCAGATTCTTTGGCTGTTTCTACAAGTAATTTTAAAATCCCTTTGCCCCCCAAGCTCAAATATGATGTGGAAGTAAAGTATAGACCCTCTATACCTGAAAATGTCAAACATTGGAAGGTATTTGAGGATGATCTTGAGATTAAGAGATTTATGGAAATTGGGGAAGAGTTTTCTTCTATTCACATTGACCAAGATCATGATGATACAAAAATACCTCATGTTGATATTTTGCTAAATAAAATTGTAGACCACAAGATTGTCCAACTGCCCAGTAACCATATTCCAAAAGGATTGGTTCCTTTGGAGAGATTATTTGACAGAAATGATGTTGTTGTGAAGTTTAAAGGTTCAAATGAAGAAGCTGATGTGACAGAATGAAACTTAGGCACAGAAGAAAATCCAAAACATGTCAAATTGTCTAGCAGTGTATCAAAGGATCAAAGGGTTGAGTATGTGAAGTTATTAAAGGAATTTTCTGATGTATTTTCTTGGAAATATGAATATCTACAAACTTTTGATATAAGAATCATTGAACATAAGATCCCTTTGAAAGATGAGACCAAACCATTTAGGTAGAAACTTAAACAGATAAATCCCATGTTGTTGCCTATTATGGAAAAGGGAGTCAAGAAGCTTCTTGAAGCTAATATCATCATACCTTTAAGGTACTCTGAGTGGGTGGTCAACCTATTCCCTGTGAGGAAAAAGAATGGTGAAATCAGACTTTGTGTTGATTTCAAAAATTTGAATAGAAGTTCCAAGAAAGATAATTACCCCTTGCCAAAGATAGAGCATAATTTGCAGAGGGTGACTAGTTCAACAAGGATGTTTATGATTGATGGCTTCTCAGGATAGAATCAGATCTTTGTCCTAACTGAAGATAGAGAGAAGACAAATTTCACTACTCCTTGGGGAACACTCATGTATGCTAAAATGACCTTTGGTCTAATGAATGCAGGAGAAACCATTCAATGAGCAATGGATATTTTCTTCATTGGGGAGAAGGAAAAAATTGTGGTCATCTATCTGGATGACATTACAGTGTTCTCAAGATCTGATAAGGAACATTATCATCATTTGAAGAATTTTTTCTTGAAGTGTAGAAAGTTTGGGTTGTCTCTCAATCCTAAGAAGTCTTTGTTTGCTATGAAAGAAGGCAATTTGTTGGGACACATTGTATCAACATAAGGGTAAGTATTGATCCAAGTAGAGTAGAGGCCATCCAGACTTTATGTCTTCCTAGATCCAAGAAGGAGATCCAGTCTTTCTTGGGTAAAATATTTTTTTTGAGAAGATTCATCTCTAACTTTGTTGAATTGGTTAAGTACATCACATCTATGCTTAGAAAGGGAAATGAGGTGAAATGGACTGTTGAAGCTCAAAATTCTTTTGACCAAATAAAACAAGCATTGAATGAAGCAACTATTCTCATCAGCCCTGATTATTCAAAGGAATTTATGATATTTTCTTTTTCCTCACATGACACATTGGTTACTGTCCTTCTTAAGAAAAACACAGATGGGATGGACCAGCCTATTTCCTTTTTCAGCAGAGCATTAAGGGATGCGGAGATGATCTATGATATTATGGAAAAGTAGGATTATGTTTTGGTTAAAGCCCTTAAAGCCTTCAAGGTATACATTCTCCATTCCAAGATTATTGCTTATGTCCCATAAACCTCTATGAAGGAAATACTAATCCAGCGTGACATAGATGGGAAGAGGAGCAAGTGGATTGCCAAAATTCTATAGTTTGACCTTGAAATGAAGCCTACTAAGTTGGTTAAAGGGAAAGGTTTATCTAGATTGTTGGCTGAATCAAATTGCAAAGAACTGGGGGTTAATTTCATGAACTTAGACTCTAAAAATCAGCAAATTGACATCTCTGTCAAAATCTCTCATATCAGTCCCAACTTGGCAGAATGTACTTGGTACAAAGACATCATTTATTTTCTGCAAAAGTTGCAGCCTCGTGATGGTTTGGAGAAGAACAAGGTGAGATCTTTGAAAATAAAGGATATCAGATATTGTCTCATTGATCACATATTGTATTGGAAAGATCCTATAGGGTTTCTCTTGAGATGTCTATATCCACAGGAGGCTCAAAGGGCCATGACTGATTTTCATGACAGCTTGTGTGGGGGTCATCACTTTTGGAGAACCGCATTATATAAGATCCTGAGAGCTGGATATTTTTGGCCTAGCCCTTTTTCTAATGTTTGTGAAAATATTAGGGCATGTGATAAAAGTCGGAAGTTTTCAAGAAAGAAACAACTGAAATATTTTCCTCTGAATCATGTGGTGGTTTTTGGTCCCTTCCAGTAGTGGGGACTTGACTTCATTAGGGAAATTCATCCAACTTCAAGTGGCCAACACCGATGGATTTTGACTGCAACTTACTATTTCACCAAGTGGTTAGAATCCATTCCTACAAGGAGTGCCTCACACAAGGTAATCGTTGGTTTTCTTGAAGATATTATGTCAATATTTGGTTGTCTAAGAAAGATTGTTATAGATAATGATGCATCTTTCAAAGCTAAACCATTGGTGAAGTTTTGTGAGAAGTATGGGATTCAATTATTTCATTCTACCCATTATTACCCTCAAGGTAATGGTTTAGCAGAATATTCTAATAAGAGTCTTGTAAAGATCATCAAGAAGTTACTGGAGGACAACAAGAAAGCAGGGGACTCAAAGTTGAAATTTGCCTTATGGTTTGATAGAGTCACTATAAAGAGATCACTTGGTATTTCCTCATTTCAAATTTTATATGGGGTTGAAGCTATTTTTCCCACTCATCTTCCCTTTCCTGTGGAAAATTTCCTTCAGGATCAACAAGGAGAACCAAATGATATGATCAGAAGGATGCATCAGTGTAGTAGAAGTGCAACCGACCAAGGAGCAACTCCTTGATAAAGCACAAAGCAATCAACAGAAGATCAAGCAAGATTTTGATAAGAAGGTAAGCAAAGAATATTTCCAGATGGGAGATCTGGTGCTCAAGTGGGATGCACCCATGCAAGACAAAGGAAAACATGGTAAATTTGAAGCCTTGTGGATTGGTTGTTTTAAGATTTTTGAAGTTTTTCAAAATAATACTTATAAATTGTAGAACTTGGAATATTTTGAAGTTTTTAGTGGCCCTATTATTGGGCACTTTTTGAAGAAATATTTTTATTAATACATGAGTGGTTGTCCCCTCCATTGTAAATATCATTTTTTTTTATTTCTGTTTAATAAATGACCCCATATCCCTAGGATAAGACACTGAAGTTACTTGTTCTTGGCAACTCACAGGGAGCATGCCATCCCCTGTGGAGCCAATGTTTGTTAGAAAAATAGGACCACAGAGCAATAAAATAAAACAAATGTGGAAACAAAACATAGAAGATACACAATACAATAGAGACACAGATTTACGTGGTTCACCCAGTGTGGGCTACATCCACGAGAGAAATTGCTAGGTCCTTCCCTTATTATTATCTAGCAAATGAAGGGATACAACCTACAACAAAACTCGTTGTAACTTCCTCTTATTTCTCTCACAGTATCCTCTCTTAGGATACAATACTCGTCATCATCCATAGCCGCAATACATTTCCCTCATAAAAGAGGGTTGCCTTCTAGGGAAAAAACCCTAACATAATTTCTACCATTAGATCTGCGACCTTATACTGAACGGTCCAAGTTTATAATGAAATTAAAATATACATTTACAAGGCAATTTTTTCTTCAGGGGCTTCACCCTCAAACCCCCCATTCGGGGGGATATCCCCCCCGGACCCCGCAAAGGGGGTACCCCCCCCTCTGCACTCCCCC
>CBVK0100135467.1:0-14370 GCA_900067695.1 Picea abies
CTCTTCCGATCTCACACATGTGTCATAAAAGCCCCAACAACAACAATCAATCAACCCTCGAATTATGTAAATGACATCTCAAAAATTGATGAAAGAAGAGAAACATTCTAGGATATCACATGTGACATGTGTAGAGAATGTCCATATGCACAAAAGAAGCCCACATATGGTACAAAGGATGTGACCAGTGCCTCAAAATATGTGTATTTTCTTGAGAACTATGACAATGCCTTGAGAGAAGTGAAACTAAGTGATCATATTCAGAATCATCTCCGAGGGCCCGTGAACAAAGTGTGATACATGCATAAGAAAGAGAGGGTCAATGTGGGGTAAAATAGGTGTGATAAACCATGGGTGTGGCAACCCATACAAAACATAATCACCTTTTACATAGAAAAAATAATAAGTGAATAGTTAGGGCCTTGCAAATCATGTATCCTAGTAGATCCACCTCAAAATTCATGTATACCTACTTAGGACTTAAATTCCTGACTTGGAGGGAGTGACCACCTCTAAGGAATAGTCGTCCAGAGCAATAAAACCAAGTACCTTGAGAATTGGGACTAAAAGAACATGCCATGACCATCCACCTAAGGAGATATAGGAAACCAACTAACCAACACTTGTACATAAATTATTTCATCATGGACACATACAAAGAAACGATCACACTTTGGGCTCATCAAAATGGTCACATCTCGTGAAAAAATGTAGGGTACACTACAAGAATGTACGATGTAAAACAATCCACTGTACAAAATACCATAACCATTTCTCGTCCCAAATGATGATATAAACATCATCATATTCAAAGATACCACCTCCAATGATTCTCAAATGATGTTACACATATTATCATATTCAAAATCCAAAAATCCCTTAGTCAATAATGACCTTAAAATTTTCCCAAATTGTAAGGTATTGGCCCTTGGATTTTAACTCTAGTTGTAGATGCACCATCATTGAAATCATTTGTTATGTTTTATGCTTCATTTTCTTTGCATTATATTTTGAAATTTTGGTCCAATGCACATTACACTACCAACTTCTTGAAAGTTGGGATGTATGACCCACTACTCCAGGATACCATCAATGATTATTATAAGAATTTTCAACAATGCCTATTAACTTTTGTAGTCCATATTGTCTTAAGATTAGCATTGAATCTGAACTTGAATGTACGATGAGCTTAAATTCTCATTCTCTTTTCATATTTTAATATGTTTTATATATGTATACTTAGAAATTATACATTATTCATTATAATAAACTTTTTTTTCATGTCATTCAATATAAATGAACTCATAAAAATAAAATAAAATAAAAAAACAAAAAAAAACTAGGTCAATAGTAGGGATTACCCCCAATGATAATTCCTTATTATAACTCATATCGTTTTGAATGGGAAGCCCATCTGAATTCTGGCATGGAAACCATTATTGATTTTGGTGTTTACAAGTTGTAGCTTGCTCCACCAATTCTGATTTTCTAAAATATAGAATGAAATGCAACTAATGTAAGATTCAAATGCATGTTTCTAGACATGACCAATAGTACCTAGGAAGAAAGCACTGAACCACACATGATCCTTCCTATGAATCATAAATTAGTTCACTATGAATAAAGACAAGAGTATGAGAAAATGATTGCAAACCCATAACAATATAGCATTAAAACAACCATCTATAGTCCTATGCTCATAGGTTCAAACAAAAATTTCTAGAGAACATAAATAAGATTCCAACAACTACACATAAGAATAGTCTATAGTGTGAGGTACTTTTTTACACAACTCCAATTATAAGAAAAAACAACAAAATAATCCATTGTAGATACACACAAAAACAAAATTTATCCAAAAAATGGCTTGGACAAAAGTGGCTTCTCCTCATTAAAAGTTCCATCAATAATACATGAAAGAATCCAAAGAAAAAAAGTCCCTTACTCCTTAGAATTTATAATCATTTACAAAATAACTACCCTCTCTTGGCCTGGTGGCCAAGTGGCAGTTTTAGTTTCATTCACGAAACCACCCCTCACATTTCTTGGCCTTCCAAATTACATATCTCTTTATAAGTTGAACATTTTCTTTTGCATAACTATAAAAAATACTTCCTTTCCAGAATCCTTCCTACTTCCACTTGTATCCTTTTATTTTTGAAATATGGACCCATTTTACATTTGTCTCTTTCTCATAAAGTATGGCTAAAGTATTATTTCATAACTTTAACCATTTCACTTTTGATCTTTTCGTCCTCTATGATCTCTAATGATCAATATTAAATTATTTTGATCATCCACTCTTTATGAGGGGAATGAAAAATTAAGTTGTCATTGGCTTTTCTCATTCTTGTATACATGAAAGATTCAATTTTGGTCAACCCTACAGCCTACGAATTCTTTCCTTTTCTCTTCTTTCAAGTACTTTAAGTCTCCAGTAAACAACAAATGGATGAAATGATTACATTCTAGAGAGAATGGATTTCCATCATGGACATTTAGCCTCACCCTCAATTGGTCTCCTATTTCAATATTCGATGTTGAAATGTCACTAGAAACAATGTTCATAACATGAGGGCCTCTCACATCCTGTGTCCACACCCAATATCCATTCCTGGGAATTTTAGGCACTTCAAAGAAGCTCGATCTCAAACATGAATGATAATATCCAAAAGCCACTATAAATTCTAGTAGAATCAAGAACGAGGCATGTGATGTGTCCATTATGTCCATGGAAGGAAAATTCATTGTTTTGTCCTAGAATTCCCAAAATGTCAAACAAATGAGAGAGATCAGGAATTTATGCCAACATATCATAAAATATTGAGTTCCACAATCATATTACTATATCATGTCCTCGAGTAAAAATGAGATTTGCAAATGCTAGAACACAAAAACACTATATGAGTTCAATATGGCCATGTAAAACATCTACTTTGGATCAACCTAGAAAATCCTTTCTATGAACTTCTCTATCAAGGTAGAGCTCTCTCCATATTTTTTAGTGGCAAGGAAGATATTTCAAAAGGTTCTTCAAGGTGAAGGAAGCCCTCATCTCTCACAAAATTCATGTGTCACCCTTTTTAGCTTTCAATGTGATATGCCTTATGTCACACCCATTTTAACTTTCTTTGTGAAATGCCTTCTGTCATACCTCTCTTAAAATTTAGTGTGATATACCCTATGTGACGAATTTTAACTTTTAGCGTGATATGTTTTTCAACCTTGAAATCCTAAGTTTTAATCTTTTTTCCCTTAAGAAAAAATTTGGATTAATGTGCCCCCTTATGAAACTTTGGTTTATGCTCACTTCAGTTTCATGTGTATTGCATTAAAATAAATTTGGTGTGACATGTCAATAAAGTTTGGAAAATATATGTATCACACTGAGGAAAAGTTTGAGAAAGTGCAATGTGTCACACAAAAGGAAACTTTGATGCACTGTGATAGCACCAAAATGGGTTCGTTGAGTGATATGTCGTGAAAGTGGAAACTTTTGGTTCATGTGATACATTGCATGCAAAAACTTTTCTTTGTGATACATCGAGAGAAATAAAAACTCCAGTGCATGCAATATGTCGCAAGGAAGGAAACATTCTAAATATGCGATGACGATGGGGATGTAAAAAATTTCACTTATAAATTTCCCTTTTCCATGATAAAGGAAACTTTGAAGTGATGAAATATGTCATGAATAAAAGTGATTTTCATGTGATATGTGTTGTGTCACCAACAAAGTCATTTTAGGTGTGATACATTTCCAAGGAGGAAAATTTCTCGATTATGCAAAAAATAAGTTTTGTGCAATTTTTGGAAAACTTTCTAAGGGTGAAAAATAACTTGCTCAAGACAAGGAAAATATAAATCCTGATGAGTTTCAAAGGAAAAAAAATCAGGACAAGCTTCATAACCAAAAACTTCAAAGTAAAGGAAGACAATACATAGTAAAGTTCATGAATATTTGGAAGTCCAAAATAAAGGAGGAGCCATATGCTATTTTTGTCTCCATCAGATGTTGGATTCAAAAATAGTATGGGGGATTGTTGTTATCTCAACACATCAATAGTTGAGTGGGTAACTTCCACCATTATAGTCAAGCATAGTCAAAAATTGTGAACCATGTTAACATGGTCTACTATAGTCAATAATATTCAACCTTTATTAATGATAGTTAACAATGGCCAACCATGCTCAACAAAATTTGACCAGAATGAATATGGTCAACCATAGTCAACCATAGTAAAAAATAGTCAAACATGGTTAACCATCGTCAACATTATTCATTTGTGGTCAAACAACACCAATCATTGTCAACTAAATTCGACCATAGTTAACCATAGAAAAACATAGTCAACCAAAACCAACCATAGTTAAACATGGTCAACAAAAGTGAACCATATTTAACCATAGTTGTGGTCAACCATAGTGAACCATGGTCAAGCATGGTCAATCATAGTCAAACATGGTCAACCATTTCCAACCATAAAGATACATGGTCAATAATTGTCAACCATGGTCAACCATAATTAGACGTAGTGAACTATAATTAACCATGGTCAAACATGGTCAACCATAATTAATCATGGTTGAAAACCATAATTAATCATGGTCAACCATAGTTAACCAAAGTATTTTTTTGTCAATTAAAGTTAAATATGGTCAACCATAGTCAATGATAGTCAAACATGGTGAATCATAGTAAACCATGGAGAACCATAGTCAACAATGGTTAACCATAATCAACCATAGTCAGACATGGTGAACCATAATCAAAGATAGTGAACAATGATCAACCATGATCAACCAATATAAAAAATGGTCAAACATAGGTAATCAAAGTCAAACCTTAGTCAATCATACTCAATCAAAGTAAAATATCATATTATTGATATTAATATTTTAATTTACAAATCTACCATAAAAATGATTAATTTATAGAAATTGATGTCAGTTATCACCATTACTTAAAAAGTGTATATATATCTTTCACTATCCAAACATGTAAAAGCATATTACTCCTAATATAAATGAGCACCTACCCTTGAAAGTTCTCTATATAGAGCCACTAAATAGAAAAAAACACATCTACCATCCTCTATGTTTTGGTATTTTTAGTCAGAATTTGATTTGGAGATATAAATATGAGAGAAATTGCAATCTTCTATTATTTAAATTGTATTTCTAAATATATAAATGGATTCGGCAGGCTGAAAACCCATAGAGAAGTTTGATTATATAACCTTAACCACTAAAATCTATTCGACAATTTATCACAGGATTTCAAACTAAATTAAATGGATAATATAAAAAATAACCAAAACTTAAAAATTTTAGACTACAATTTTTTATAAACCCAAATATTATAGGTAATATTTTATAAAACAGTTACCAAAAATTTAATATTTTAAATATGGATGTGACTCAACCCAACTCCAACACAACCCATTGTACAAAATAATGTGACAAGGTCATCTCCCCAATACATTATCATATTCAAAGTGATGACCTCCAAACCTTACCAAATGATGTTTTACACATATTATAATATTCAAAAGCTGAAAATCCCATGGTCAGTGATGACCTCCAAAGCTGCCCAAGTTGTAGGGGGAAGTGGGTTCTTGGATTTTAATTCTGTATACAAGTTTGTCATCACTGAAACCGTTTATTATGTTATCTGCTTTGTTTTTTCTACATTACATTTTGAAATGTCGGTCCAATGCACGATGCACTACATGTTTCTGGAAACTGGAATTGGGTGGCTTACTAATACACACAGACATTAGTAATTGCTACTATAATTTTTGTTAACGCTAATTGAATTTCGGTAGTTCGTGTTAGCACATATTATTGCTAAAGGGTTGTTTTTTTCCCTTAGTAAATGGCACCTTGGTCAATATGCACAAAGAGGGGGATAAAAAACCCACTTTTTCCTTTTTATCCTAAGTTTAGCGCCCGAGCGCGTTGTGCAAAGGGGTGCGTAGATATTGGTGGACGAGATATGCATGCTCAGATCTATGATTTACAATCCATATCAAACCCCCCCTGACCTTCTGTATTTAATGGTGGGGAGGGTCCGAGTGAGAATTTTTAGGGTGTGGGCCCCACACTATTGTGTCAACGCTTCATTAACTTGCCCCCCCCCGCGCTAGACCTATTACCACCTCCCCCCTCCCTCTGAGTAGACCACTTTACCACCTCCTCTTGTTGCCTTCTCTCCTGCCAACACCTTTCTTCCACTCGCTTGTCCCTTCTCTGTTGTCATGTCATCACCTTTCATGTCTCGACACTTGTCCCCTACTCATTCATCTCTCCACCTATCACATCTCCATTTTTCCTATGGCACTTATCATCTCATGCCATGTGTCTCCCACTCCATGTCACCCCCATCAATGTAGTCATTTTTCCCTCTACCACCGCAACCTCCCCTCTGCCTCCATGTCATCTTCTCATCCTACGTCACCTCCATCCCATTATGCCTCAGCTCTCGCATGTTGGCACCCACGTTTTCCCAGTCACCACTTTGCCAACTGTAGATTTCAACCTAGATTTTGATCATCCATTATATCCTGCCAGCCTCTATCAGGCACCTTGCCATTCCCCCATTGCCAGCCTCCACATCCACCTACCGTCTTCTGGGTCATCACCAACAAAGCTCAGGTGGCAGATATTCACAAGGTGCAGTCAATGCTTTTTTTCACATGCCAGGTTGTCTATGCCCACTCTGGTCTAGATGAAGTAGTTAATGAAAACAAGGAAGGTGGTTGAGACATCGTCTCATTCCAGAAATAGAAGGCCAAAAAGGGACCAATCGCGAAAGTAGGATGTTAGTCTAGTCTAACCAGAGATCACGTCTGATAGAAGACTGCATGGGTAGTGTGACTAATGTCTGTATGCACAACCTAACAGAAAATCTCACTAATGCAAATCCTTGAACACATGACATGATCGTGCCTCGGGAAATCATAGTCACTTCTGAATATATGTAGGCATTTCTACCATTTTATTATGGTCGATGGTTGAGCTAGCCTCTCACATTGTAAAATTTTGAATCTCTTGGATGATTTGAGGGGTTATATTTCACTCATGGGCTACTTTTCTATGGTTTTTCCAAAAATGAGATTCGCTGTTTTAAAAATGAATCGCCCAAATTCTATAGGATGAAATTATTTTACCTTAAAATTTTCCAAAATTTAATAAAAACTATATTAAATCCTTATAAATTTGAATATTTTTACAAAAATATCGCCAAACATTTATAGTTGGCATATTAAGGATTAGTAAGATTCACCAAGGTTTCTACATTTTAAAACAAATTTCCATCATTAAAATCATGCCTTCTTTTGATGAAGTATCTGGTTCTCTGTTATGTATTGTGATCTGAGACTTCTCGTTTAATGAAAGTGAGCTTCTTTTCATCTTACTCACCTCTGATACTGAAGAGTCTGTGATTGAAGGATTCAAATGGATTGTTTTCGACTGTATTGTAATGTATGTTTGATTGTAGTGTTGTCATTTACGTTCTTCAGCGTCCTGAAGTTTTGAATCTAAGAGGATCTTGTATTTGAAACTTTTCCTCCTTAGGCTATTGGAAGACTTGATGTCCATAGAATATTTTTACATTTTCTCCTCAAGATTCTTCCCCCTAATCACCCTTAATACAACTTACTGATGGAAATTGAATCAAGACCTCACCTACATGTGCACATTGGTCTAGGTTTCTGAGTTAAAACAATATTATATTGGGTCTTCACCCATTCGACCGCTTCAAACTTATTCATTGTGATATACAAACTGATGGGTACTAGGCTTACCTCCAATGCAATCTGGAGGTGACTCCTAGTGCTAAAGTTTTTGGCGTCATTGCCGAGGATAAATTGAATATTTTCCATGGGATAGAATGACAACGAACTTCTAATTCTGAAGGTGCATTAGACATCAAAACCATTGAATATTGAAACCTACACCTAGCGACTCCATTGATGTGACCCCACTGTTTCAGTTGTGGCTTCCAGAGGCAGACACACGAGGTATATTCTACAGCTGCCTCTAGCAACACCTGAAGCTAACCCAGAGAAAATTGTCAGAACATGAAAGACCCTCCAGGAAGGAACTTCAACTGCTATACCCAATGAGTCTGGTAATTTTCATAATCCTCCTTTGACAACTCCAGTAGTTGTTTCTCATTTTCCTATTACACCATCTGTTGTAGCTTCTATAAGTTTAAATTTTGGGAGTTTTCCTACTGGTTTCCCCTCTCTCAGTTTCGGTGTGGAAGGCTTTGACACTCCTATTCCCCTGGGAGTTGTACCCTAGTCTGAACCCAGAACCCCTGAAGAGTTTCCCACTCCAAGCTGTACTACTCCTCCTCCCGTTAAAGTTGTTTCTTTTATATAGAGGGAAACCTCTATTCCCTCAAGCCCTGTATTTTTTTCCTCAAATCCCCTATTGTTTCCCTTTCCTCCCTGAGGCTCAGTTCCAACCTCCCCTATTCAATATACATATCTCTTGGTTCTCCTCCAACTATCATCCCTATGGTAGGTTTCTAATCCCCCTAGGAACAAAATGGATGCCATAGTGGCTGCAAGATATTCCCCTCTAATCTTACCTCAGCCAATGAATTCTCTCCCTACTGAAGATTACCTAAAATACATGCCCAAATTCACAAGAGAAGAAGACATAACCGCTGAAGAACAACTTTCTACCTTCTACATTTATGCATACAATCTAAACATTGAAAACAGGGATGTGTGGATGAGAGTCTTTGTCCAGAGCCTTGATGATGAGGCTAGGAAATGGTTTAAGGGTTTGACCCTTGGATCCATCATTGGGATTGAGGCTTTAGATGACGTTTTCTTGAGACAATGGGGGGATAAAAAATACTTTATGTATTATATCACAGAGTTCGGGCCCCTAAAGAGAAAAGAGGGAGAGTATGTCTATGATTTCTGCAAAAGATTCAACAAAATGTATAACAATATTCCTACTGAAATAAAGCCTACAAAATCCTCTCCCAAAATTACTTATAATAGTGCTTTTGACCCTGATTTTTGCCTCCTGTTGAGAGAGAGAAGAACTACTTCCTTGTCTCATATGGAAGATGCAACTCTAGAAGTAGAGTCCAACATGTTGGTAGTTGACCGACTTAGGAATAAAGTTGATAGAGACAGAGGAAGGCGGGTATCTGAAGCTTCAACCTCTGGCTCCTCTGTGTCCCATACTCAAGTAGATGAACTGACCAAGCTGGTAAAATATCTTTCTATAGAGATGGAGAAGATGCAATTCGAAGGGCAGCAAGGTTATAAGAGTGCCCAAAATGTTGATAATAGTGGTAACTTCAGAAGACCAAATAATACCCCTCAGATACTTCCAAGAGAGCCTTGAAACAAAGATAGGGATGATCAGAAAATCCAAACCCCTCTCCAAAATAACCTTGTTTCTGATGAGGAAGGAGAGGAACAAGAGCCTGATCTTGAAATCCATTGTCTTGGGGACACCTCACCATTTCACCATTTAACCCAATATTCATACGAGGAATCCCTCATGGACAACCAAATAAATGAGCCAGGTAAAAGGGAGAAGAAAAATAGTAGTCACAATAAATATAACCTCAGGTATAAGAATAAATAAGGGAAGTATGACATCCCTAATCAACCTTCCAAATTAGAGAAGCCTGCAAAAGACACAATAAACAACAGCAAGGAAAATAAAACACAGAACCCCTAACCAATAGCCAAAGGTATTGTCCGAGAAGTAAGACAAATTTGGAAGCCTCCCTCCTATTTTAACTTTGAGCATGAAATTCAAAGATTAGGATCCTTGTACCCCTTTCAGAGCTGGTCAAGAACGAAGATTTTAAAAGGTCCCTTTCTACACTGTTGTAGTCTAAACCATCATGTCATTCCACAGACTCAGTAAACCTTCAAGACGAAAGGCCAACAATCATCTTAGGTACTTTGATAGAAGATAGAGATGATTCATCCCCTCCCTCCTATACATCTTTGAACATACATGACAAGGTGCTTCATAATTGTTTGATGGACTTTGGGGCATCTCATAATCTCATGCCCAAAATTGTCATGGATGAACTTGGATTAGAAATCACAAAGACTTACCATGACTTGTATTCTTTTGATTCTAGGAAAGTGCAGTGTCTTGGGGTCATCAAAGATCTGGTCACGACTTTGTTTCAATTGACCATGAAAAGTGTGATCATGGATATCATAGTAGATGATGTTCCCCCCAATTTTGGCATGCTCTTGTCAACATCTTGGATAAAAAGACTTGGGGAACATTACAGATGGACCTCACATATGCTACCATTCCTTTGTTTGGGGGTAGCATATAAGACTATACAAAGAAGCTCAGTTGGCCTATATTATTAGTGATGAAGGAGACCCCACCAACCATCTTATTTTTTCACTTGATACTAATTTGGGATCCATCTTATTATAGCTCACTGATGCCCCTTAACCCCCTCTTGAAATCAGAAAGAAGTCCCTTACTCTCTATGAAGATTCTACTTTGATTACCTCTATTTGGAAAATGTTCTTTGATGTGGCCTCTTCTAGAGAAAGTGTCGGTGCCGAAGTGGTATTTGTTTCACCCGTTCAAGAAATTATATCTCTATCCTACAAATTAGAATTTGAAACTACCAATAATGTGGCAGAGTATGAAGCTCTTGTTTTGGGTTTGAGGGTTACAAAGGACATGGGGATTAAGGAGATATCAATGTTTTGGGATGTTGAGTTAATTGTCCATCAGAGTCCCTCAACCACCTAAACTTAGGTATCATGTAGAAGTTAAATATAGACCCTCTGTACCTGACAATGTCAAGCATTGGAAATTTTTTGAGGATGATATTGAAATCAAAAGATTCTTGGAGACTATGGATGAGTTTTCTTCATTACACATTGATCAAGATCTTGATTCTGAAATTAATCCTCATGTTGATGGTTTTTTGAAAAAGATTGTTAATCATCATATTGTCCAGTTGCCCAGTAATCATATCCCAAAGGGACTAGTTCCTTTGGAAATACTATTTAACAGAAATTATGTGGCAATAAAGGATAAAGTTTCAAATGAGGATGTTGATGTAGTTGAGTGAAATATTTGTACATAGAAGGATCCAAAATTTGTCAAGTTGTCAAAGAATTTGTCAAGGGAACAAATGGACGAGTATGCCAAGCTGATAAAAGAGTTTTTTGATGTGTTCACCTAGACATATGAAAATCTCAGAACATACAACAAAAATGTCATTGAACATAAGATCCCATTGAAGGAAGAGGTCAAATAATTTACAAAAAAATTGAGACAAATAAATCCCATGCTGCTGCCTATTATGGAAAGGGAGGTAAAGAAGTTTTTGGATGCCCAAATCATTGTCCCATTGAGGTATTCTGAATGGGTGGCCAACTTGGTCCCAAAGAGAAAGAATAATGGAGAAATCAGACTTTGTTTTGATTTCAGGAACCTAAATAGAAGCTACAAGAAACATAATTACCCATTGCCAAAAATGGAGCACATATTGTAGAGGGTGACGGGTGCATCCAAAATGTCCATGAATGACAGATTTTCTATCTACAATCAGATTTTTGTCTTACCTGAGGACAAAGAGATGACAACATTCACCACTCCATGGGGTACATTCATGTATGACAAGATTCCCTTTGGATTTATGAACATAGAATAAAATTTCTAGTGAGCTATGGACATTGCCTTCATTAGATAAAATGATAAATTTGTAGTCATCTACTTGGATGACATCACAGTTTTCTTTAGGACTGATAAAGAACATTATCATATTCTGAGAAAGGTCTTCCAAAAATGCAGAAAAATTGGTCTCTCCCTGAATCCCAAGAATTCATTGTTTGTTATGAAGGAGGGAAAAATATTGGGGAACATAGTATCAGCTAAGGGAGTAAAGATAGATCCCAACAGGGTGGAACCCATCCAAACCTTAGCACTCCCTAGATCTAAGAAAGAAGGTTAGTCTTTCTTGGGGAAGATTAGTTTTATGAGAATGTTTGTTTCTAATTTTGCTGAACTGGTGGAGGCCATTACAGTCATGTTGAGGAAATGAAACGAAATCAAATGGACTGTTGAATCTCGTAGTTACTTTGATCAAATAAATAAGGTTGTGATCGAAGCACCTGTGATCATCAGTCCTAATTACTCCAAAGATTTTATGATTTTCTCCTTTTCCTCATTTGACATAGTGGCAGTTGTTTTGTTGCAAAATAATGATGAAAGGTTTGAACAACCCATTGCCTTTTTCACTAGGGCATTGAGAGATGAAGAGATGAAATATGACATCATGGAAAAATAGGCCTGTGCTATGGTTAAAGCCCTCAAATCCTTCAGGATATATGTTTTTTATTCAAAGTTCATTGTGTACGTCCCTTCAGCTTTTGTGAAGGAGATTCTCATTTAGCCTGACATATATGGGAGAAGGAGCAAGTGTATTTCTAAAATACTTGAATTTGAATTGGAGATAAGGACCACCAAATTGGTTAAGGATCAAGGTTTAGCTAGGTTGCTAGCTTAATTTAATTGCAAATCCTTGGGGGTGAATTTCGTCAACACTATCTCAGAAAATCAGCAAGTTGAGTTGTCTAATACAAGTTCTCAAGTCATACCTCCATTAGCAGGATGTTCTTGGTACAGGGACATCATTTTATTTCTACATAAGTTGCAGGCTCCAGATGGTATGGGAGAAAACAAGGTAAGATATTTAAAGCTTAAAGAAATTAAATACTTCCTTATTGATCGAGTCTTATACTGGAAAGGCCCTCTAGGAGTGCTTTTGAGATGTTTATACCCAAAAGAAGCCCAAAAGATTATGTTTGAATTTCATGACAGTTTATGTGGGGGACATCATTTTTGGAGGACTACAGCCTATAAAGTTATCAGGGATGGGTATTTCTGGCCTACTCTATTCACCGATGTTTGTGCAAGGATGAGGGCTTGTGTTAAGTGTCAAAACTTCATTGGGAAGCAATAGCTCAAGTCTTTTCCATTAAAGCCTGTGGTAGCTTCAGTACCCTTTCAGCAGTGGGGCCTAGATTTTATTGGGGAAATCCATCCTGCTTCAAGTGGTCAGCAAAGGTGGATATTGACTGCCACTGATTACTTTACCATGTGGATAGAAGCTATCCCCACAAGTAGTTCTTCTCACAATGTAATCATTGGTTTTTTTGAAGACATTATGGAAAGATTTGGTTGTCCGAACATAATCATCACTGATAATGTTGAATCTTTCAAAGATGAACCATTGATCCAATTTTGTGAACAGATTGAATTTTCATTGATTCACTCAACTCCTTACTACCCCCAAGGGAATGGACTGGAAGATTCCTCTAACAATATCCTTATAAAGATCATCAAAATATTGTTAGAGGACAATAAGAAAGCATGGGATTCAAATCTCAAGTTTTCTCTATGGGATGACGGAGTGACAACAAAGAGATATCTCAGCATCTCTCCTTTTCATCTTGTATATGGAGTTGAGGCCATATTTCCTTCTCAGTTGGCCTTACTCGTGGAAAAATTCTTCTAGGACTACCAAGGAGAGCCTAATGATATGATCATAAGAATACAACAACTGATAGAAGTGTAGGAGACTAGAGAGAAGCTACTGGACAAAGCACATGACCATCAACAAAAGATCAAGTAGGATTTTGACAGAAAGGTAAGAAAGGAGGATTTCCATCTAGGAGATCTAGTGCTAAAATGGGATGCACTCAATCAGGACAAAGGAAACCATGGAAAGTTTGAAGCCTTATGGATTGACCCCTTCAGGATCTCTGGTTAGTTTCCAAATAATACTTACAGGTTGCAACATTTGGAGGGTGATGAAGTTTTTAGTGGCCCTATTAATGGGCATTTTCTGAAGAAAAAAAATTTGCTTGAGAAATGAATAGCTCCTTCATGCCATTGTAAATATCATTTTCCTTTGTTTTAATTAGTTGAATCCACAACCCAACTAAGGCACTGAATCTTCTAAAACTATTAGAGCCTCACAGGGAGGACTCTATCCCCCATGGAGCCTAATGTTAACACATATTATTTCTAAAGAGGTGTTTTTTTCCCTTAGGAAATGGAACCTTGGTCAAAATGCATGAAGAGGGGGATAAAAAACCCACTTTTTCCTTTTTATTTTAATTTTAGTGCTCGAGCGCGTTGTGCTAAGGGGCACGTAGATCTAGGCGATCAAGATCTGCATGCTCAGATCTACAGCGCATAGTCCATATTGAACCCCACTGACCTTCTGCCTTTAACAGGGGGGTTCGAGTGGGCGGTTTTCTGGTTCAGACCTTGCACTATCGTGTCAACTCCTCGTTAACTCAGACACCCCCCCGCGCTAAACCTCCT
>CBVK0100135468.1:0-14370 GCA_900067695.1 Picea abies
GCCACTACACCAAAATGGGCTCACTAGCCTATATACAAAAATACAAAAATACATAGAGAAACACTCAAGGTGCCTCTAGAGAACCACCTCCTGCCCCTTCCTTAGGCAATGGTGCCCCACCCACTATCGGTCCCTTCTAACCTAGAGGTAACCGC
Source organism: Picea abies (assembly GCA_900067695.1). Lineage (NCBI taxonomy): Eukaryota > Viridiplantae > Streptophyta > Pinopsida > Pinales > Pinaceae > Picea > Picea abies. Next base: position 156 of record CBVK0100135468.1, read on the forward strand.
CCAGTCATCGCAGCACCTGCTACTGCTTCTTGCCACACCATAGTATACCACATCAGCGGCACTCCCACACACTTCTCTAGGAATCCCTCATCCTAGATGAGCGAGCAAATGCCCTCAGGCACTCCCTGTAGCGCTGCCTCCAAGCGGCGATGAATATCCTCAAAATCTCCCCCAGCCTCCATCAAAAGAGCATGCAATGGCCCAACACTAGGGTCATCAAAACGACGTCTCCTAGATGCTCTCTCGTCACCGACTGGTCTCACCTCAACGACTTCACGCTGAAATCTCTCTCCTTCCCATGACTCTCCCCATGATAGTCTCACCAGCCCCTGATGATTCGGTGCTCTCATCAACTCAACCTCATGCCCATGAGGTCCCACATCTGCACATACAAACAACCAAATGATAGTATCAACATCTATACATAATACATATGTCATGCTATCTCAAAATTCAACATATCAAAATCACAAACATACCTCAGTGGTCAAACACCTCCCCTGGAGGTAACACCATATCTGGATCACCCCAGAAGTCAAAACCATAGTATGGATACTACAGTATGATCTGCGGCATATGCCGCCACACCTGTGCAGCCTCGGTCGTGAAAAAATGGCCACCCTCACCACCACCGTGGCGAATCAAAATCATCGAACACTGCCTCAATCATGACTCTCGCACACCAGGTGCACCCAATAAAACTCTAAGGTGCAACATCAGCACCCTCTCCAAAAAACAGGCCACCAAGATGGACCTAAAGGCAAAGTCCCCTAAGTCCGCAGTCCGACATCTGTCCAACTGCCCTACCATCTTGGCATGCAGCATCAAACCCCAGGAAAAATGCTCTTCGGCCAGTACCCTCCCCATAACCCTCAGCTGACCACCACTGATCTTTTGATTCGTGAGGGACCCATATACCCTCACAATCATCGCTACTACACAACGATGAACTAAAGCATCCATCGCCCCGATACTCACTACGAATCCTGACATGAAGTTCTCCCTTGAAAAATACCTCCGGCCCAGGGTAGCTAATTGCATGTCCCCAGGTAACACAAGCTCTACTGGTAGGGGCATTCCCCGAAGAGGAAGCCCAATCAGAAAGTACACATCCTCCACTGCAGTGAAGGCTAGCTGATCTCCCCACACCATAAAACAATGCAGATATGGACTCCACATCTAGATCAAAAACTGTAGAAAATACTCCTGAGCCTGTATCAACAGGAACTCAAAGAACTTCAACAACCCACAAGCTACCAAAGTGGCATGAACTCCCAGCTCCTTAAGAGCCATGACATCCCTCAGCTGTGACCAGTCCCACTATCGCCAGTGAACCAACATCGTACAAATGATCACCTGCAACCACATAATACAGTCCTAGATCATCCATCTTGACCATAAAACACATTAAAATCTCTGAAAAAGATAAGTTGTGCACCCATCAGCCTTACCCCCAAGGCACGACTGTTTAAACCCATAGGCGCGCACATATGTGCGCCTGTTCACCCCATAGGAACGCACATATGTGTGCCTGTTCACCCCATAGGTGTGCACACATGCGTGCATGTTCATCCCATAGGCGCTCATGCATGCACGCATGTCTGCCATACAGGGGCGCCTTCATGCACCCCTCTCACGAACACAGGCGCGCATCACAACACACCTATCCACTACACAGTCGTACACCCATGCGCAATTGTATAGCAAATAGGCACGCATACCATGCGTGCCTTTTTCCCCCCTACGGGTCCACCCATGCGCGGATATCCGGATAACAGGAGTGCACCCATGTGCACATATTTCCAGGTCACCCATGCACTAGGAGGCCCACACCCACAAAAACCCATGTACGGTTGTCCGTACAGGCCCTGCCCACAAATTGAAAACCTACTTCTATGCAGGACGATAAGACTACTAAATTGAAGCTCACTGGTCTTGAATCAGCTGCCTCGTTCTCCCAGAATCTCCAAATATACTTTGAATACCTCTCATCTAGTCACTCTGACAACAAGTACAAATGAGGTGGCAATGTGGGCCCTACAACTATATATAGCCCTTTTCGCCAAACTTCCAAACCCCATTTCGGGAGCTTTGGGTGTCTGTTTTTTGATCTGTCTTTAGCCACGAGATCAACATCCTGTCATCTACATCAAGAAATTCCCTGGGCCATTTTTTATCCTTAGCCCCCAAGGACAATTTTTTCATACCACGTCCAGGTACGCATGCTCATGTTCAAAATTATCAAATAAATGCTTGTATGTCCGATTCACTTAAGATATTCTTCATGTTGGGTATTTGGTTTTCATGTGTGTAGGTACTTGGTCATCATACATCAACGCAACCCCTTCAGGTATATAATCAACACTGGCATGCAATCATTCCCTCTGAATCTCAATTGCATATCCAGTTACTCCCTCTGAAATTTTCCTTTAGGATCCCCATCTCTGGCTCTGCAGTACCGACACCTCCATTGCACTTTGGGTACTGTCACCCGGTAGCACTCTCCCCGACATGAGTTGTCCCATTCATAGCATCCTTTGGCACTTTGACACTCATGCTATTCTTTTTCAACCCTTTAGGGATGGGAGTCTTGATCATCTTACATCATGTCGTGAAACAGCCACATACTCCTTCTCCTCATTTTTGCTAACTTTCCCAAATGGACTCCCAAGTTATCTCTTTAAGGTTCTCTTTTGACTGCACCTCCGCAGTATCATTAACCCTCCATTTCATCCATAATCAATTTTCCCATCCGCAAATTTCCCTCCATTTCATCTGCCTCTTACTGAAACTCACCCATGTGGCCCCCAACCTCCACCAGTTCTCCAAGCACATTGCGCCCTCACCAGCTCAACCATATTTCATTGGGGCACCTGTTTTTGTATTTGTACACTCATCCCAAATTATTCTTTATAAATTGTAAAAATCCTTTGTTTCCAACCTTTACATATCTTTTTGTCATCACCTTTGGCGACCTTCTTCCCTTTTTTTTGGCAAACACAACCCATTCTCCCTTGGTTGGGGCACTCCTTATCATATAGTCCTATTGACATCGTCCATATACTGCGAGTATCCCACAGGCCACTTACCTCTACTCTTTGAGTTTGTCCACTTTGTCTCGCTTCTGGCACAACTTATCCCATGTCCTGTTGTCCCCCTGACACTTGACCTAGTTGAATGGTTGCGGCCACTTATACTTCGCATATACCCCCAACCAAGGGTAGTATTGAGTCATCATACATCTTGATTTCGTCCATGTACCTCCTCAGTTCCTAACCTCACCTAGTAGATTTCACAAAGCCCTTCGCTTCTTGGAGTCACATCCCCCTTTTGTCGACGTTAGCACAGTTTCCAGAAGGGAGACAATATCTTGACTCTCATTACCTTTCCAATGAGAGGTCTCAGATAGCACAGGGAGAACCCTACTTTCTCTCTGATGTCGATGACCCCCATATAATTTGAATTCAAAACTTTCTCATGCTACGATGGGTCTTACTTTGTGACTATTGTAGTTGTTTCTTATATTTTCCAAAGACCTTTGAACTTGGTTGGGCTACAATGCCCATAGAATCTGTGATACTTCTTACAGGTTTCATTGCCTACTATTCAGAGTATGTTCCTCCTCAGAACTGTCCTCTACCTTTATCACGACCGACCCCAAGGGTGTTGCAGTTGTCTATGTCAACACATCATTTCAGTTACTATACAACACCATTCTTTTTTAGTTACATGACAGGAGCATGGGGTATGCCCACCTCATTTGTACACAGTTTATTTTTACACACCTCATGGAAGGTTTGGTCCTACAGGTTCCATTCTCCCTCCAACGGGTCACTCTTGATACTCTCACTCTCACTCTCTCTTACAACGACACTCTCAGTAAAAGAAACATTGATGAATTTTGGCTATACGTATGCTCCTAACCTCATCCATCAGGGGGCATCTGTTAGCACTGAAATTTCATCCACAAATGGTTACAGGAATCCAGCAGCTTCAAACAGTTATGAGGTCACCCATGGACCAAAATTACCACAAAAGAATTTCCAAAAGGTCCAAAACTATACAACCAGTGATAAAATTAAGGTGCACTATGACTACATAGGGCGCACGCGCACATGCGCTATCCAGAAACGTACGAAAAGTGCACATGCGCACGATGTGCGACTGTGGTCGCTAAAATCCGTGAACATATGAGAATAGTGAATTTATGATATTGGTTGGCCTCCCACCCACTTCTGGTTCAGCTTCCAAGTTGATTTGACACCCAAATCTCGGTTGAATCCAACTAGGTGGTTGTTCAAAGACCTAAAAATTCCCTAAATAGCCTCTTTTCACACTACAAGCTGGTTACACAATACCTCAAAGTGGTGCTATAAAACAAAGACATGGGTGAACTTCATTTTCAAGGAATTCATTTGCAAGGTTATGTTGTTGTTATTCTCTTGGGGAATCCTCTTTTCTCATCAAGAGTATACTAGCATCATTACATTGGGCAATCCATCTCACCTCTTGAGTGGATTGGCTTGGGATTCTTTCACCATTTCTTTTCAAAGTTTTAAGAAGAGCTTAGTTGTGGGGGTCCAAGAGCCCTCCCTTGGAGGAAGAAGGGACCCAAAGTCCTCTTTCTTCTTGGTGTTTTCTTTCACTAATACAATCCTTGCCATTGCTGACATAAGTCTTATTAGTTTTTTGTTCTTATGTCCTTATGCTCAATAGTTTAGTTGTTCTTTTATTTCTTAGTTTAATTCTTAGCTTGTTCTTTTATGTTTCTTTCTCTAACCCTTTTCCTTTATAGTTGTCTTGCTTAGCTAACCCAACTAAGCTTGTAAGCACCTATGTTTTTCTCATTTAGGTGACAAAAGAGGCGCAACAATAGCCCATTGGAAAGGTATATCTGAGGACTAAAAATGTTTCTTCTATCTATAAAAGGTTATTCTAACTTTGGAGAGCCCTAAAAAAAATTGTTTAGGGCCTCAAAACGGCCTTGCAAGTCAGGGACCCGAAAACTAGGGAAAAACTTGCCAAACTGGAAAACTGCCAAAATGAGCCAGTTGGAATAGGTGGGAGGCCACTGACATCCATCTGGATCAATCCTTCCCCCTTAGGAAACAATGGTATCCATTGCATTGAGTTACTCCATCGTATGAGGAAATTTATGTTGAATTTGGCCCCGAGTGAGCCACTTGCCTTGGTGCAGGAGTTGCCCTGCTTTGAGAACTCAATAAAGTTGGATCCTTTGCTGGCGAGTTCCCTTGATATGTTTGTCCATAATCTGATCATCGGATTCCTTTTGTATGCATTTGGGGTTGACCTCTATTGGTGTTATTTGTTCTGTTATCTTCGAGGTGTCCAATAATGGTGGGAAATACAGTCGAAGGATATCCACATTGAACATTGGGTGCAAGTCGAGGAAAGGAGGAATGTTGAGCCTGAAATCATTATCACCCACAACCTTGGTGATGGTGTACAGACCATAATGGAGTTGGTGAAGATTTTGATGGGGTCTTGTAAGGTTCTCTTTCTGCAAGTGAAACCAAACTTTGTCACCCACCTAAAACTTATCTGGCAGCCAGTGTTGATCATGGCGTTGTTTGTACTTGTCATTGGAATTCAGTAGGATATCCTAAAACTATTGGTGAATGTGATGAATCTGCTCAATGAACCGGGTAGCTTTGTAAACTTCAGTTGGAGTAGGAGATGATTTGACTGAGGTGACCACAAGGGTAGTGCAACATCTATGGGACTCAATGGTTGGAATCCCAACCCCACCTGAAAGGGGTTGTGGTCAGTTGAGCTATGAAGGGCTCGGTTGTAGCTATGTTGAACATAGGGGAGACTCTCATCCCATGCGTGATGGTGCTTGGAATTATACATGCACATGATATGCATGATCATTCGATTTACAACCTTGGTTTGGCCATCTGTCTGGGGGTGGAAGGTTGTGGATTTGGTGAGCTTGGTGTCTAGTAGTGGCTAGAGGCTTGACTAGAATGTGCTGAGAAATCGACTATCCCAATATGAGATAATGGTTTGTGGTATTCCAAAATGTACCCAGACTCATTCAAAGAATATCTTAGCAGTGGCCTCTGCTATGATTCTCTTCTTGCAGGCGGCAAGAATCGCCATCTTAGAAAAGTGATCCATAACCACAAAAACACAGTCATTTATCTGCTTGGTGGAAGGGAGGCTTGACATGTAGTCCATTGAGATGGATTCCCATGGCCTGTCAAAAGTAGTCATAGGGGTTTACATGCCTTGTTTCTTAATGGTCAGTTTGGAAATTGCACAAGCAGTGTAGGACCCGATATACTTCCTGACCTCCTTTCAAAGTTTTGGCCAATAGAAATGTTTCTGCAGCATTGCCACTATCTTTTTGATGCCGAAGTGTCCTTCCACCCAACTGTAGTGGGATTCCCATATCAGTTTCTCTCGCTCACTTGATGGAACACAAATATGACCCAGATGACACAACAACCCATCCTAAAGATAGAAATTAGTGACAACTTCATTTGTGCCCAACATTTGGTAGGTGGTGGAGAAGTTTGTGTCTATCTAGAGTTGGGGCCATCCATAGGTCTTATGGACACAAGAGTATAGCACCATGGTGAGTTCTGCGACTGGCAATCTGCTGAGAAAATCAACGACATGGTTGGTGCTTATCATTTTATACTTGATTTTGAGGTGGAATTGTTGCAAGTACACTAACCACTTATGATGGCAATCATTTTGAAATCTTCCTTGTGTCTACATGAACTACAGTGGCTTATGATCAATTTGGATGACTGTCTCCTTCCCAATAATGTAATGTCTCCACTGGCACAAAGCTTGCACAATGGAGTACATTTATTTTTTGTAAGTAGGGTACTTACAGAAAACATTTGATAGTGTCTCACTATGATAGGCCATGGGGTGGTTGTGCTAAGTGAGAATGAAGCCCATATCATAGTCTGAAGCATCTATATTGATCTTAAAGGGTTGTTACAGGTCTGGTAGTGAAAGTATTGGGGATGAGCACAAGCGTTGCTTCAAATCATCGAACGCTTGTTGTTGGGACCGACCCCACACAAATTTTGCCTTACCACCACCACTAGTTACTTGGTTGAGGGCCCATGCAATATGGGAGAATAACAACATGAACCTGTTGTAGAAATTGGCAAGGCCCAAGAAGCTCTGAAGCTCAGTGAGTGTGGTTGGGGTTGGCCAGTCACGGATGAATTGGATTTTGGTTGGATCCACATCTATGCCATGTTGATCAACGATGTAGCCCAGGTAATGAACCTTGTCCATGGTGAAGGAGAATCTTTCCAAGTTTCCATAGAGTTGGTTTTTCCACAGGGTGTGCATAACCTATTGAATATGATGCAAGTGTTCTGCCCAAGTCTTGCTATAAATGAGGATGTCATCCAGATACACCACTACAAAAGTATTGGTGAATGATCACATGATACTATCCATCATCCTCATGAAAGTGGTTGGAGTAATATTGGGGGCTCTACGGCTAGGGGAAACCCTAGCCACGATCACTCTCTTAGCATAGCTCTCTTCTGGGAGATCTTCTCATCCAGTATCAGTTGCCTACTCCTAATCATTTTCTAATGTGGTCTCTCTCTTTGATATTCTATTGCTTTCCCCTTACTGGACTCTCCAGGATCCTTGCGAGGTGCATTGTTTCCCGGTGATGGGATTCCCTTCGATGCTTCTATCTTCAGCCAAAAACTCCTTCTTTCCCTCGCGGTGGGTTTTCTCCTGGTGATGACGACTACTCTCTAACTTGATGTGGGCTCGAAGGGTGGTCGGTCCCTTCCTCTTGTGTGGTTGGGGCATGTTATTTTTTTCGCTCACACCCTATTCTTGCATCGTATATCTGTGGAGGCTAGATCTAGGTGTGGATCTGGTTTTGGTTGAGTTGCAGTCCAATTTTTTAGATGCTCCTGAGAGGATGGGAGTCTCATGGTGGCTTTCTCTGGGTGTGGATATAGATCTATTTATGTGTTGCAGTCCAACATTTTGGGTGCTCATGTGAGGGGTTTGATGTTTGCTCAGATCTGGCTCCCCTTGGGGATGTTGATGTTTTTCTCTTTCTGGCGGGGTTAGTGCCAAAAATTTGAGGTCCTATTCTTGGGCATGTGGTGCGGCTTCATCACTTTGAGGTCCTTGGATTGGGCATGCAGTTCTAGGTTTATACCATTGTTGGATGGGGTCTTCATCGACATGGTTTCCATCTGGTTATGCTATGGTGATTCATTCCTCTCTGACTTGGTCCTTCTGATCTCTAGGGTTTGTTTGGATTTTCTATTTTGGAGTATTTTTCTTTAACAATCTCTCTTGCATCGAGTTTTTGACCTTTTAGGGGTTTCTATCAACTCCTGTATTTTCTTCTTTTTGGCTTTCCAGCCAGTTATCATGTGTCCCTTTGGGATTTTTTCCCAGTGTTGGGTGGTGTTGTTAGCACCTACAAAATGTAATTTAGTTCTCTTTGAGAAAGTGGTTGGAGCATTTGTCAAACCAAAGGACATGACCAACCATTCAAAAAGACCTTATTTTGACTTGAAGGTAGTCTTCCATACATATTTTTGTTTTATTAGGACATGGTGGTCGCTAGACTTTAGATCAATCTTACTGAAGTATTTGGCCTCCGTGCGTTGATCAAGGAGGTCATCGATTCGTGGAATCAGGTACCAGTTTCTGACTATGATTTTATTCAGGGCCTGGTAATCAAGGAAAAGTCACCAGGTTCCATATTTCTTCTATACCAACATGATTGGGATCCCGCAAGGTGATGAGATGGAATGGATGTGCCCCTTGTGGAGCAGTTCTTGGATCTATTGCTTGATCTCCTCATTCTCTAACAGAGAGAGGCAGTAGACTGGCTCATTGAGCAGTGGTGCACTGAGGATCAAATCGATGGGGTGCTTTACCTAACAGTGTAGAGTTACCCTGGTAGGTGAGGAGAAGATATATGAGTATTCTTCCACGGCCTTATCCACTTGCTTCTGCTATGTGGAGAGGTCGGTTGTGGAAACCCAGGGTGTGTCTGTGATATTTTGCTCATTCTGAGAGTGAATCACAAAGAATACAAACTTCCCTATCTGAAAGATGACCTTTTTGGATAGCCTGGAAGAGATAAAAGAAATAAAAATGGGTGGGACTGCCTCGGGTATCCTATACAATTTCTTGTTCAAATTAATAATAACACTGTTAGGTTATGAAAAAGGTATAAATATATTCCTTTTCCCCACATTTCATGATATCATCTTGATTGAATTTTTGGTTATTTAGAAGCAAATAAGATAGAAAATGAATAATATACTCTTTAGTGTTTTTGTTGGAGATTAGATTACATAGATCCTAAATATCATTGGAATTGTCTGGTTTTATTGCAGGATTCATTAAATATTGTCAAACCCAAGATAGCAAGGGGAATCTTGAAGATGCGCAAGCTATAGGAGGTTGAAGACTTTATGGAACAAAGAAGTTTTAAATATAATTGAGTTACTTATTGTAATAGTAAAGAAATTATGAGGATCTATCGATCCTCAGGATAGATTAATTTACCCAGATTATTGTAACATATAAGGGGAAAATAGATCTGGAAAGAAAAGAGGAGAATTGCACTCAAGAATTGAGAATATAGAATTGTTATGTGTTAGCAGTTTTTGAAAAATGTTGTACCATCTATGAAATCAATACAAACCTTGAGCGGTTTTACCATTTTTATATATTGAGTTTCAAATAGCAGTGCTTCTAAGGACCGAGGGCCCAGTCTAAAGGAGCTACTGTTCTATATGTAATTGTATCAGTTCAAATTCTGTTTTGTGATTCGATTCTCTTTTATAGTAGTTAACGAACACATAAGTGTGGTGATGATTTCATGTTAATTGCAAGAAATAGATATTCCTTGAAGCATTAAATGATTGTCGATTCCAATTCCTATTACTGAGATTTGATGCGTGACGGTTCATCATAAGTTCACATTTGTTGTTCCTTTCATTTAAGTCACATTTGTTGTTCCTTTTACTTATGTTACATTTCTCGCTCCTTTTCCTTAGGTTACATTTGTTGTTCCTTTCCACTAGAATATAGTTGTTGTTCCTTTCAATAGAAATACGATTGTTGTCTCTTTTCAGTTAGATTACAGTCTCTGTTCCTTTCCATAGATAGAGTAAGTCACCTTTTTCTTTTCAGCAATTTGATTCATAATGATAGTCATTTCTGCAAGTCTTTAACTAGATTCAATTATTGCTCTTAAAATAAATTCAATAGATTAGTTAGTTCCTTTCCTTTTGTACAAGCTTTAGATTTCAATTCTTAGAATCTTTAATGAATGTTTGAGGAACTTGATTGTTGATAAACTCATATTTTCTTTCACTACACGATTTTAGCCTCTATGAGCTATCTGCATAGACTTTGTCGATATTCTTTGAGATAAAAGGCGAATCTTCGAGTTGATAAATTAATGTTAAACTAAGGTTGTTTTTAGACATCTTTATAGCCCAACATTTTGGCTCCATTTCCAAGGAAGAATGTCAAAGGTAGCATAGATTGTGCCTCTGGAGGATGAGGTATTGAAGATGGAAGGTAAGAACCTATGCAGGCAATAAGTAAGATTATTATACCAACGCCTACCTCCAACTGATGCATTAATAGGTTGCATAGGTGTTTTTTTTCCTTTTTTTGATTTTTCCTTTTTGTTGTGTGAAGTGTGTATGACTAAGAAGAAATATTTTTTAAAAACCAAAGCCTCCACCAAAAATTACCAAAGCCTAGGGCTCGGTGCTCCCTGGAAGAAGCACTTTGATAGATGACATCATCCGAAAAGCAAAATCTCAAGCTTCAGTTGGACCTAGAAAATGATCTACCTGAATCCCTTAGGTGGTAGCTTCACCAACTGCAGCCCACACTGAGATTCATAGAAAAACTAAAGGGACTGAGCTAAGTTTTCAGAGAATAGATCTTCCACCCCTCACCCCTTTAGGAGAGGGAAACTCTTATAATCTGGAGGAAGGAGAAGGAGAAACTAGTGGGATAACTAATATAGACCCACCACCCAATCCTGAATCTCCTGTGAAAGAAGAAGGCATACCCGAAATCCCAGATAAAGGGAGTGCAATCAAATCCCCTAGGGGATCAGATAACCAATCAATTCAAATAAAATATCTGGATAAAGAAATCCCTAAATATTTCTAGAATATTTTCAATCAAATGGCACAACCAAATCCACAACATCCCCAGACTTCCACTTTGGAATATCCGATAGTTGATCCAATCGCCAATGCCCCCATGAAGGCTATTCCCATATAGAACTTGCCAACCTTTCATGGATTAATCTCAAAAGACCTGGACACATTCTTATTTGAATTTGATGTTCTATGTAGAGGGTACGATTACACCTCTAAACCCCAAAAATTAAAATTGTTCCCCTCCACTTTGAAAGGAGTATCTCTACGTTGGTTCATGGGATTAGGGGGAGGAACTATAAACTCATGGGATGAGATGAAACAAGCCTTCTTGACAAAATATCAGGATTATTGTAGAACCAGAGACTTAAAATATGAAATATTTCAAATGACTGCGAAAGAAAATGAATTATTAGAAGAATATGTAGAGAGATTTCATTATAATTTACAAAGATCACCCTATGGCACGCTACCAAGGGAAGTACTTAAGGCAACTTTGATTAAAGGTATGAAAGATGAATGAGTAGAAATGTTGAATTTAATGGGGAAAGGTGACATTTATCAAGAAACTTATGATGAGATTGTTTTATTGTGCATCAGGTGCTCAAGAGTAAGTTCACAGACCAGATCATGGATGCGTACCCCCCTCACTAGAAATAGAAATATTACCAGCAGGGGTGTTACTCGATATGAAGTTGGTAATCTCTTAGAAAAATTTAAAATAGATATTTTGAGCAATCTGAATACACAATTGGATGTGTTGCAGGCTAAATAGAAAAAAACAGAAGCAGAGAAAATGTTAGCCATATTCTTCCACAGGTGCAGAAGAAAACATGGTCCACGGGATTGCCCTTTGGACGTAGTCCAGGTTTGCGCTATCTGCACCAAGGATCGTGACACAGAACAATGCCCATCACTTCATGGACTGAAATATGTCTTTAGGGAAGAAGAAGAAGAAACAAAACCATTATATCTGATGGCTCAACGTTGTCAATGGAAGAATTGGCCTCCGAATACATTGTAGGACCCTTCCTCTTTCCTCTCTGGATAGTATAACCAACAACAAGCTCCTGGTAGCACATGGTAGGGTCAGTCATTTACTAATCAAAACTAGCAACCCCAGTAATATCCACCTGTAAATCCCACTTGGAAAAACCAGCCCGCTACAATCCCTGCTTGGCAGAATCAGCCAACTACAACTTCTACTTGGCCTAACTCAAAATATCCCACCTCATCCTGGAAAAAATCCAATAACAATGTTTACCCTTCATAGTGGCCAAACATGACTGCCCAAAACCCAAATTGGAATCAGAATTGGCAACACCCCGTGGGGATAAATAACAACCCATGGGGATGGCCCCTCAAAATCATCCTATGTTACAGGCCCCATTTCAATTGTCCCAACATCCACAATCCCAATTTTTTCCTAAACTACCAGCCCAACCACACCCAAATCCAAATAACAGACCGGCTCAGCTCACCCAGATTATGGGAAATGGAGAAGGAGAGATCAGCTCAGTAGGGTGCAGCGAAATATGATTAAGGTCGAGATGAATAATCTCTCCTGAAGAAAATGACGTTTTTCAAGGGAAGGAGAGTGAAAAACAACCAACGATAACACCTTCGACTATGGTAATAACAGAATAAATCGAGCAGGGGGGAAACACAGTCAAATCACAAGATTTGGATAAGGGTGCAACACCCTCCCCTCCATTCCCCGAAAGATTGATGATGGAAAAACCGACCGTATATCCCAACTTCGACCTTGTAAGGGAACTCAAGAATTTATATATCAAGATTCCACTCCTGCAAGCTCTTCAAGACATCCCAATTTACGCAAAAATGATCAAGGAGCTATGTGGGATAAAACCCGTCAGAAAAATTAAAAATCCATCACCAACAGTCCCTGTGGTAGGAGCCTTATCTGATCTAATTTTAGGTAGATAAGAACCGGTTAAATATGCAGATCCGGGGAATCCCATAGTGACAGTTCATATCCAGGGCTTCTCTTTTCCCAATACACTAGTTGATTTGGGAGCAGCCATCAACATCTTGACTATGGAAATTTGCAATACCTTGGGTTTTAACTCCTTCGAACCCACAACAATAATGCTGCAGTTGGAAGATCGATCAGTAGTTCGACCAGTTGGCACATTACATGATATATCCATCTTCCTCGACTCTTGGGAATATCTGGTGGACTTCCTCATCATCAATCCAAGAGGTGGACTTGAAGGGAATCCATTGATATTGGATAGACCATGGCTTGCAACAACATATGCGTACATAGGATGTCGAATAGGAAATATGATAATCACTAGAGGGGGTATCACGAAGAAACTCATTTTATATCCTCCTACTAAACCAAGTCCAACTTTCGTATATCCACAATTTCCACAACCACGATACCCAGAGAAGGATTTATGAGCCCCTCTTATGCAGGAAGAATCCCTCAAACTTAAAAACCAGCTAAAGGATGACGTAATCACTGGGTTTATCAATAATCTAGCCACCATGAGAAACCCGACCTACCAGATGCTCCAAGCTCTTCTAGACTATGAAGCACAGGGGGACCTGCTGGAAGATTTAATGGAACAACAAATTCCAACTACAGTCGTTCATAACAGCAAACCCATCGACATCGCACCCGGGAAGCCTCTAAACATCAATGCCAATTTAGATTAACAACAATAGAAAAAGCTAATTCATGTCCTCTCCAAATACCAGCAAGCTTTAGCATGGGAATATTCTGATATGAAAGGTATTGATCCACAACTCTGTATACACCACATTTATGTTGAAAAAGAAGCATGGCCTATCCGACAGCCACAGAGAAGATTAAATATTCACCTCAAGGACATTGTTAAAGAAGAATTACAAAAAATGTTGGACGTAAATTTATATATCCCATCTCATATAGTCGATGGGTTTCCCCATTAGTGATCATCCCAAAGAAAAATGGGAAATGGCACATCTATGTTGTTGGATTACTGAGAGGGGGGATGAATCAGTAATAATGTAATTATAATCCTTTTTCT
>CBVK0100135469.1:0-14369 GCA_900067695.1 Picea abies
ATTTGGCATTTAAAATTGGTAGAAAATTCAGTGAGACTGAAACTGGGTGGGATTTTGAAAAATTAACATGGTATCAGAGCTGAGTTGAAGAAAGGCAGAAATTTCAGCAAACAGAAAATTGGGACAACAATCACTTCGAGAGGAAGTCACTTGGTGAGAGACCAAGGAGAGGATCGTTGGTGAGATGCCAAGATCAAGAAACTCTTGGTGAGATGCCAAGAGAAGAGACTCTTGGTGAGACGCCAAGAGGAGGGACCTTTGGTGAGATGCCAAGGTCGAGACAAACATCAGCTTCAGCAGAAGTGGAAGAGATTTCCACCAAGTTTGACAAGGAGTTTTCCTTGATTGCATGTCTTTCCTCGAGGACCACTACTCCCGATACTTGGTATATTGACAGTGGTACCTCTCGCCATATGGCATCAGTTCGTGAGCACTTGTCAGATCTTACTCAGAGTGGAGATGCAGAGGTAGTGCTTGGAGATGACCGGGAGGTCAAGGTGGCTGGTTGTGGGACCGTATCATTTTGGAGGGAGTCTTTGCCTCCCATGATTTTGACGGAGGTTCTTTATTTTCTGGGCTTGAAGAAGAACTTAGTGTCAGTTTCTACTATTGAGGAGAAGGGCTATGAGGTCTTGTTCTGTGATGGGTAGGCACTTCATTTCCCCATAGGGTCTAGCATCACTTCGGCCAAAGTGATTGGTACTAGACATGTGAGGCTGTATGAGTTCTTGTTCCAGCAAGTACGAGCATTGATTAATTCTACCAGCAGCAGTGAGCTATGTGAGATATGGCAGAGGAGGATGGCACACTTGCACCATGGGGCTTTGCGAGTTCTGAGGGAGTTGGTGACGGGAGTTCCAGATTTCAGTTCAGAGCACCATGAGTTGTGCAAGGGGTGTACCTTGGGAAAGTACACCATGACTGCTTTTCCGAGCAATGACAGTAGAGCGGCAGGGATACTTGATCTTATACATTCAGATGTATGTGGCCCGATGTCTTCGGCATCGTTGACTGGATCCCTATACTATGTTGTATTCATTGATGACTTCTCTCAGAAGTCTTGGATTTTCTTCATGAAGACCAAAGGACAGGTCTTCAGCCGGTTCCAAGAGTTCAAAGCTCTTGTGGAGAACCAGACAGGGAAGAAAATCAGAGTCCTGAGATCGGACAATGGGGGTGAGTATACCTCCAAGGAGTTTATGGATTTCTGTGTAGAAGAGGGCATCAGGAGGGAGTTGACTGTTCCTTACAACCCACAGCAGAATGGGGTTGCTGAGAGGAAGAACAGGTCCATTGTTGGGGCTGCGAGAGCCATGCTACATGATCAGGGGCTGCCACTATTTCTATGGGCTGAGGCATGCTACACTGCAGTTTATCTGCAGAACAGGAGTCCTCACAAGGCTGTGGGGAGCATGACTCCTGAGGAGGCTTTCTCTGGGAAGAAGCCTGAGGTGGGGCACTTTCGGATTTTTGGGTGCACCACATATTCATATGTCTCTTCTGAGAAGAGGACAAAGCTGGAACCCATGGCAGAGAGAGGCATCTTTGTTGGGTACAGTGAGACTTCAAAGGCTTTCCGTATTTACCTTCCTTCCTTGAGGAAGACTGTCTTGAGGAGGGATGTCAGATTTGAGGAGGACGGAGCCTTTAGGAAGTCTAGAGGGACAGAGAGAGGTGAGCAGTCTTCATCTCAGATTCAGGTGAGCCCGCAGCAGACTACAGTGACACAGAGTTCGGGGCCACCAGTTTCGGTGACAGGGCCACAGAGTTCAGGTTCGCAGGCTACCGATCCACAGGTTTCAGGATCAGGTACTTCAGGGTCTACTACAGGATCATTGTCTTCAGCAGATGGGGTTGAGCAGGGAGAGTCCCCTCCATTGGACACTACTTCAGAGAGAAAGAAGCCCAAGTGGCTTCGTGACATTTTGAGTGATGCACAGGGTTCAGTGGGGAATCCCAAGGAGGCAGTGAGGGAGAGTAAACCTCCTGAGAGGTTTTGCAGCTACATCGCGATGGTGAGCAGTATTCGGGAGTCCGAGCCTTCCACTTTTGAGGAGGCCACTAGTAGACAGGTATGGAGAGATGCCATGATGGAAGAGTACAATTCCATCATGAAGAACGATGTCTGGGAAGTTGTTCCTAGACCTGAGGGGAAGTCAGTGGTGACTTCCAAGTGGCTCTACAAGCTAAAGCATGCTGCGGATGGTAGCATTGAGAAGTACAAAGCTCGCTTTGTGGCTCGGGGGTTTTCACAGGTTGAGGGAGTCGACTATGATAAGACCTTTGCGCCGGTTGCTCGATACACTTCGATCAGGGCAGTGATCTCCATTGCAGCAGAGATGGGTTGGAAGATCCACCAGATGGATGTGAAGACCGCATTTCTGAATGGTCTTATTGAGGAGGAGGTATACATTGAGCAGCCATTGGGATTTGAGGTGCATGGGAGAGAGTCTCATGTGTGTAGACTGAAGAAGGCATTGTATGGGCTGAAACAAGCTCCCAGAGCTTGGTATTCGAGGATAGATTCCTATTTGCAGCAGTTGGGTTTTGAGAAGAGTGAGGCGGATCCCAACCTATACTTCATTATGGTTGGAGAGGATCCTCTCATTCTTCTGCTGTATGTGGATGATATTTTTATTACAGGGGCAGAGAGACTCATCAGCAGCTGCAAGGAGAGCCTTGCTTCAGAGTTCGAGATGGCAGACATTGGACTGATGCATTACTTTTTAGGATTGGAGGTTTGGCAGGAGCCTGGACACATCTTCCTGGGACAGGGGAAGTATGTGTGTGATATTCTGAGCAGATTTCAGATGGGGGACAGCAGGCCCATGACCACTCCCATGATTACCAACTGGAAGAAGCTTCATGCTTCTGAGTCACAGTTGGTGGATTCCACTTTGTATCGTCAGTTGATCGGGTCATTGATGTATTTGGTCAATACCAGGCCAGATATTTGTTTTGTTGTTAACACTCTTAGTCAGTTCATGGTGGAGCCAAGGAGAGTGCATTGGGTGGCAGCAAAACATGTGCTCAGGTATCTTTGTGGTACGGTAGATTATGGTCTGGACTATCATAGAGGAGATGGAGTTTGTTTGGTTGGCTATACAGACTCAGATTGGGCTGGATATGTCAGTGACAGGAAAAACACTTCAGGGTGTTGCTTTGGATTGGGATCAGCAGTTGTGTCTTGGTTCAGTCGGAAGCAGAAGTCAGTGGCTTTGAGTTCGGCAGAGGCTGAGTATATGGCAGCTAGTCAGGCTAGTTGTGAGGCCCTTTGGCTTCACAAGATGCTGATTGGATTGTTCGGTGTGCAGTTGAGGCCTACCGTGATTTTCTGTGATAATCAGAGTTGCATTAAACTCTCGGAGAATCCAGTTTTTCATGACCGGTCTAAGCATATCGAGATTCGATATCACTTCATCCATGATTATGTTCAGAGAGGAGCTGTGGAGCTGCAGTACATATCTACTGAGGAGCAGGTTGCAGACATACTCACCAAGGCATTGAACATGGGCAAGTTTGTATTTTTCAGGGACAAGCTTGGAGTGGTGAGTAACACTTTCCTCGGTATGAGGGAGTGTTAAATTATGTACCAAGGCAAGTGTTTCTCTTCCCTAGGCCCTAAGGGGGAGAAATTGCCGAACATAAAAATGACCAAGGCTGAAAATGTGGTTACATACCTTACTAGATTGACACAGGTGAGGGATGAGATTGGAGCTATGGGGGAAGCCATAGCTGACAGTGATCTTGTGAGAACAACATTGAATGGTGTTTCCAAACAATGGGCTGTTTTTGTGGAGGGCATTGTTGCTAGCGAGAAGCTTCCCAGTTGGGAACGTCTTTGGGATGACTTTGTTCAGGAGGAGACCTGGAGAGGTTATGTGCATGGCAGTTCATCTACTAGTCATGAGGAGGAGAATGTGGCTCTTGCTACCACTAGCAAGAAGAAGTTCAGAAAGGGTCCAAAGGGAGGACAGAAGCCCAAGGGTGAAGGGAAGAAAGACATGAGAAAATTCAAGTGCTTTGCTTGCCATAAGTTTGGGCACTATGTAGGACAGTGTCCAAACAAGAAGAAGAAATAAATAGCAGCTTCAACAGAAGTGGAAGAGTTTTCCACCAAGTTTGACAAGGAATTTTCCTTGTTTGCGTGTCTATCATCGAGGACCACTACTCCCGATACTTGGTATATTGACAGTGGTGCCTCTCGCCATATGATAGCAGTTTGTGAGCACTTGACGGATATTACACAGTGTGAAGATACAGAGTTAGTGCTTGGAGATGACCGGGAGGTCAAGGTGGCTGGTTGTGGGACCGTATCATTTCAGAGGGAGTCTTTGCCTCCCATGATTTTGACGGAGGTTCTTTATGTTCTGGGCTTGAAGAAGAACTTAGTGTTAGTTTCTACTATTGAGGAGAAGGGCTATGAGGTCTTGTTCCGTGATGGGTAGGTGCTTCTTTTCCCCATAGGGTCTAGCATCACTTCAGCCAAAGTGATTGGTACTAGACATGTGAGGCTGTATGAGTTCTTGTTCCAGCAAGTACGAGCATTGATTAATTCTACCACCGGCAGCAGTGAGATATGTGAGATATGGAACAGGAGGATGGCACATTTGCACCATGGGGATTTGCGAGTTCTGAGGGAGTTGGTGACGGGAGTTCCAGATTTCAGATCAGAGCACCATGGGTTGTGCAAGCGGTGTACCTTGGGAAAGTACACCAAGACTGCTTTTCCAGGCAGTGACAGTGGAGCAACAAAGATACTTGATCTTATACATTCAGATGTATGTGGCCCGATGTATTTGGCATCGTTGACTGGATCCCTATACTATGTTGTATTCATTGATGACTTCTCTCAGAAGTCCTGGATTTTCTTCATCTAGACAGGGAAGAAAATCAAAGTCCTGAGATCGGACAATGGGGGTGAGTATACCTCCAAGGAGTTTATGGATTTCTATGTAGGAGAGGGCATCAGGAGGGAGTTGATTGTTCCTTACTACCCGCAGCAGAATGAGGTTGTTGAGAGGAAGAACAGGGCCATTGTTGTGGTTGCGACAGCCTTGTTACATGATCAGGGGATGCCACTATTTCTATGGGTTGAGGCATACTTTGAGGTGCATGGGGGAGAGTCTCATGTGTGTAGACTGAAGAAGTCATTGAACAGGGGCAAGTTTGTATTTTTCAGGGACAATCTTGGAGTGTTGAGTAACACTTACCTCGGTATGAGGGAGTGTTAAATTTTTAAATTAAAATAAAGTACCAAGGCAAGTGTTTCTCTTCCCTAGGTTCCTAAGAGGGAGAAATTGCCGAATATGGGTCTTAGTCAAATTAGTTTGTGAGATGCAAATTAAAATATAACTTTATGATTAAAGTGAGGGTGAGTGAAGAGACACCAAATCTCAGCCACCCATCTAATCTAATCTCAGCTGTTAGATTAGAAAAACTCCTCACCTTCCCTCATGAGGTTGATTAAGGCAAATGGGCGCACCCATTCTTGTGTGGAAGAAGTGGAAGAAATCTTGGTGAGGCCAAGAGGCTTTTTGGTGAGATGCCAAGAGAAAGAGGAAGAAACAACAGTCTTGTTGAGAGAACAAGAGAGGAGCTGAAGAATTATTGTTGAGAAAACAAGAGAGAGCAAGAGAGAGGTCGAGATGAAGAAAATAGACAGCAGCAGAAATTTCTGGGAGCACTGACATGCATTCCAAGGTTGCCGAATAGCATTGAGTGGCACAGAAATTGAATCTTAGCAGAGTTTTGGCACAAATTTCGTGACAGTCTGTACAACATTAATTGTCGTACTTTTGTATGAATTTCTGGTTTATAAATTGAGGAGCAAAGCTACAGGAATGTCCAGATAAGTTTGTGTAAATATCTGAAGATGAAAATGCTGTAAAAGAATTTCTCAGAAGCTCATAAATAATACAAATCCCTCTCTAACTGGTTTTCCCCTTGTGGGTTTTTCTAGGGTCGAAGTTAGACCAAAAATATTTGTGTCTAATATTTTCTGAGTTTTGCATATTGCTAATATTTAATTTCTGCGTTGAAAACGATGTTCATTATCCTCATGTTTCAATTTTGAAATTTATTTTCTGTTCAGAAATTTATTTTCTGTTAAGTTTTTAGATGTTGAAACACCATTGTAGCTTATGCTGAAACACCGTTGTAGCTTATGCTGAAACACCGTTGTAGTATATGCTGAAACACAGTGCTGAGTATATGCTGAAACACCAGGCTGTAGCATATGCTGATGCTGAAACACCGCTGTGAGCAGATGTTGAAACACCAGGCTGTAGCATATGCTGATGCTGAAACACCGTTGTGAGCAGATGCTGAAACACCACTGTAGCATATGCTGAAACAGTGCTGAAAATGAGTTTGGCATTTAAATTTGGTAGAAAATTCAGTGAGACTGAAACTGGGTGGGATTTTGAAAAATTAACAGACACATAGTTACAAATTTGAAGGATCCAAAATCTTATTTGTGATCTATATTATGATGTATTTGAAAACTTATATTACAAAATTGCTCTCTCCAAAAATTCCGAAGCCTTTTCTCATCCTTTAGAAACTATATTTATACATTTTCATCAAAGTTTCTCATTGGTGACTAACCAACTTCCTAATATTACAGTTACATAAAAATAATGTCAACCGTTTACAATTTATTTCTAATCTTAAATGATAAAAACATTTTAAAAGATTTTAAGCTTGCATTGACAAACTTCCTTTTTCCACATCAACACAATGAATGCATTTCCCTAAAAACTTCACAAAGATCCTGGGAGCATCGGGTAACTCATTTGCTTCAAATGAGAAAAATCTTTTCTGCAATTCAGGCAACCGACTTTCTATCATCCTTTCTGTGAATTTAATAGTTTTCAACTTTAGATTTGAAGTCACCATCCACTTGTTGATATCTGTTATATTGATCAATTTAATTTTAGCAATCTCTGTTTTCATTTTCTCCAGCTCTTCTTTTAACCTTAGCTGGTGCTTGGCAATATTAATTTTGCCTAATAATCCAGAATAGTCATCTGTTCCGATATTCAATGAATCTCTTTCTAAGAGATCGAAGATTCCATGGAAATCCTCATTAACTTCTCTTGTGATTCATTTATATTTGGCCAGTTTTGTTTCCCACACTTTTATCATTATGTCCCCTTTAACCTGTTCAGAAATAGATAATTTTTTAGTCTTTCCAATTTCTTCCTTTGATGAAAAAGCCACTACCTTCTGAAAAGTTGTTCTAGCTGCTTTCTCCTCCCTTTCTTTCTGAAACACATTCTCCAAAGACTTATTTGATTCCTAAAAATAATTCTGGATTACTTCCAGATTCAAGAACACTTTTTGTTGTTCTTCCATTATTCTCAAATATATCTCCAATGCTTGTGTCTTGAAAATTTCTAGTTCTACTAGCTGGTTAGTAATAGAAATAATCTTATCTTGCAAATGTTTGTTTTCTTCTCCCAACTTTCGAACTTGTTCCTGTGTGACCTATATTAAGTGTTTTGTCTCATCCAAGTCTTTATTCTATTTCTGGATCTCTTTCATATCCTTTGGTCTAGCTTGTTCTAGACCCTTATGTATTCCTCAACTAATATTTCTTTCATTTCCTTTTAGTTTGTCTTGCAACTGGATTATTGTTTGGTCCTTCTGTTCAAGTAGAGTTGTTAAATTTCCTACAGAATACATGTTTTTTGATGCTATATCACCCATTGTACCTACTAATTCTGTAGCAAACTCTCCATCCTTGAGTTTCTTTCCATCTATAATAACTCTATGCATTTTAATCGTTCCTTCTCCTCTTGGATGAATTTCCTGTTTCAAGACTGCTCTTCTCTTTTTACTGAAAAAGTAATCTGATGGGGGGATTTCATCTCTTGAAGTCGGCTCTAGATAACTGACATATAAAACTCCTTCATGGGGGGTTCTGAAATTCGACTGTAATGGAGTTAAACAGGTGATAGGTCTACCAAGTTCTGTTGAAGTTGTTCCTCCTATTTTTTCTGGAACATTCTTCATGATTTCTGGAATTGTTTCTAGCTCTTTTCCCTTATCCATTCTTGATTCTTTTGTTTGAGAACCCTCTGCGTCTTGGGAAGGTTTCAAACCCTGGAGGGGGTTCTTCCTGTTCTGGCGATGGTGTTGAAATTTCACCCTGTAAAATATTAGGTAAGCAGCTTCAAACCCTGGAGGGGGTTCTTCCTGTTCTAGCGATGGTGTTGAAATTTCACCCTGTAAAATATTAGGTAAGCAACTTCGCCTATGGCATTGAAAAGATGTGAATCCATTCTTTGAGTTAGGTGGTAAAGCCTAGAATCTGTTCAACACTTCTTCATAAGACTTAACATCTTTAAAAATATCATCATAAAGAGATCCTTCATGTTCATATGCCTTTAGATTACAATGCATGTAATACCTACATATTATTTGGTAGGGGTCATATTTTATGTGCTCAATATTTACTAACTTCACTTCTTCCAATGACTCGGAATCTACCTTAGAATGGCCTAAATTTGATAAAGGAAATTTCCCAATATGAATAGGGAAATATGGACATGTTTTTTTCTAAAGTTCTTTTAATTCCAATCCAACACCGCTCTTGTCTATCTGATGAGCTACTTCTCTACACACCAATCTATCTGGTAGGAATTTTGGGAGTGCATGGGGGGAAATGGAACAACCATAGACCCTAATATAGGAAAAATTTCCTCAATAAACCAGTCGAAAACTAATTTAATACTTTCTATGACTGCATCAGAAATGCGAGGGGTTTCGCATCCAAAAAATAATTTGTGCATAGGAATAATAAAAAAATAACAAACCTCGTAAAATGTCTCTTTAACGTTCTCTTTCCAAAGGGATAAGTGATATTTATGAATAGGCTCTGGGCATGAGATGCTCCTACTCCAATTCATTAATGGAAATGGGGTTATAAAACAGATTGCATCCATAATGTATGCAGACATATAAAAAGACACTGGTTGTCGCTTTGACTTGGCTGCTTTGTAATTTAAAATTTCTTGTGTTAGGTTATCCAAATTTTTTTTATGCCAGTTAAAACCGTTTCCTTTTGAAGCTTCCTCTAAAAAGGGTACCTAGTCTGCATGAAAGTGACAGGGATATTTTCTCCCAAAAATTCTACATAACATAATGGCTATATAAACCATATATTCATTTCAGGAGGCTGTAGCATAAATCCCATGAGAATCATCCCTAAACTTTGCTTCAAACCTCGCCCATCCTCTAATCATGTTGGGATATGTCTGGTCTTCCTCAATACAATCCTTTCTCTGAAACTCAACTATAAATTTAGCATTAAAAGTACATTTATGTTTCAGTGAGAGTTTATACATTACTTGAATGTGCTTTGGCCTGAATGAGATGACGATAGCTCCTTGCTCATTTTGAATGCTCCTTGTTGGGATATCTACCTTATCCAGAGCCCAGCCGATCATATCAGTATATGCCACCAGCCTCGGATGTGCAACAACGTTATGAAGCTTAGACTCAGCAATGTCCCAGAAATAATTTTCAGAATCAGGGTCAACATTCTTTAGCTCGTACTCCAACAATTTGGAAATTTGAGTCCATGATTTGATGGAGTTTATGGTGTGTGGAGTAGTATCAGATATAATATCACATTCCTATGTGTCTTTGTTTTTCTTCGGTGCCTTTTTTAGGTGCCATGGATCTGTGTTTGACTTGAAAACCTATCACAGAAAGTGGATGAATAAGCTCATCTTAAAATGAAAATACAAACGCTCGAACGTTTACTTTGAAAAAATGACGAGATTTTCACAAATGTCACGAAATTAAAGCTCTTAATGCAAAAGATATTTTACCAAGATATGCTTTTAATTTCCGTACTTAGGTGCTCTTGATTTTTTCAAATAAAACGAGAAACTTACTTAATCAGAAAACAAAGCATTAATGAACACTTAAAGAATGATTACCATTAAACATATTTTAGAAAGAATATTGATTAGTGTTAATTATAAATTAAATATGAAAACATCACTATTCGGGGTTTCAGAAATCGGGATTTCGAAAGGTATGTTGTCGAAAAAGTCCGATCTCCAAAATTGCGAAATCGGGATGGTTTTCCCTTTTTTTAAAACCGAACTTAATTCATTTTTATTAACTTACTAATTACAATTTAGACCGAAGCAAAATTAGTTTGATTTAAAGTGAACTATGGATCCAATTTTTGCAGTTCAGGATTTCGGGAAACATGATGACAGGAGACGTGTTCTCATACAACTGTGAATCCCAAAATCACGAAATCGCGATGGTTCGTTTATTTTTTCAAAATAAGACTTAACTTATCTTAATTAACTGAATAATCACGATTAGGGCCAAAACATAAAAATTTTAATTTAATGTGACTTATGAATCAGGGTTTCAGAAATCGGGATTTCGGGAAACATGATGACAATAGACGTGCTCTCATAGAACCGCAAATCCCGAAATCGCGACATAATTATGTTAACCTTAAACCTTTCCTAGAAGAGACTAAACTAATTCATTTTTAAAATTAAAATTAAGGTTCCAATGTTTCGGGAAATCGGAGATTGGGGTTTTGTGATTCAATTTGCATCAATCATCTATTCGCAGAAAACCCCAAATCCCAATTTCTTTAACGTTGAAATTAAAAAAAAATTGCAAATTTAAAATTACAATCCGTTTTAAATAATTTTTCAAAAGAGCATTGGAAAAATTATATTTTTGTAAACCTTTTTCCATTCATTATCCAAAAAAACAATTGATAAAAGGTATCATGAATTTAGAAATGATGAAATTCTTATTTTAAGAAAGTCAAAACCTGAAAATCACAAAAAATAAAAATCTTGGCCTTAAGGATAAGAATTTAAGATCTTTCTCAACATAGGCTCCAATTGGAGACCTCATCTCCATGTGGGACGAGGAGAACATGTAGACTCAGTGCCTTCATTGGGTAAATTGTGTCAAGATTTTATCATTGCCAAACTGCTAAAGGAGAGGAAAAAGAGATTTTATAAAACCTTTGAAAACCTTTTCAAAACTTCTTATTTGCTTTAAACTCAGTTGTAGTCTTCTTCATAATATTCTCCTCCTCGTTATAAATTTAAGTTAGTATTAAGATGATTAGAACAATCTTAGGAAATTCAACAGATTTGTAATTTTCATCTTGCATCAATCGAAATAAAAATTTTAATTTTTAATTGGGGAGCTCTATTTTGACTTAAGATGAATATCCAGTTTCGAAAACTGATAACTAGAATAGAATGATAGATAAGTATGACAACCTTACAAACACCTGATATATTTCTTCACTGCCAGCAGGCTTGTTCAGTACCCCGATGAAGTTATCTGGCCCTTTTTACTAGATTTCCTTTCACCGCTTCGAGTGCTAATTATATATTTATACTCAGATATTGCTTCACTTCCAGCAGGCCTGTTCAGTACCCCGGTGAAGTTATATGTTTTTTTAATATTTAGACGAGGGCAATCATTTAAATTAATTTCCTTTCATCGTCTGTGTGACTAGATGGGAGCAATCAAATATGAATTTCCTTTCACCATCTGTCTTATAGTTAGCTTGTGCATACAAAGCGGGGGAAATCAGTGATACTTAAAATATCAGGGGTGGTTATCTGTGTAAAAATTTATAATAGAAGTTTGTCAACCTGTTTTGATTATTCTAGACCAATTTTTCTTAACTTTCAAAACTCCTCAGTCTGTAGAGAAAAAGGGAAAGATTATTTTCAGGGGTTTTCTTTTGAGAAAGATTAAATCCTCAGAAAAAATGTTAAGAAACCTAAGAGAGTCAAAATCAACCCAAACATAACCACTTTTAGTCAGAGAATAAGAACTATGAAGACTGGTCTTACTGAATTTAATCATTTGTTGATTTTCAAGGTTAATACATAATCTCTCATATTTCGATTAGAAAGCCCGAAAACGTGAAAGATATTACTGAGGGTATAAAAGCAGATGTCCAACAATCTGTAAGCCAGAAAACATAGGTTGTGATTTCAAAAATAACTCTTTGGACTCTTTTCTTTTTAATTTTTTTTTTTTTTTACTTTGATAATCCTTTAAACTTGTTCTAAATGAAACCCTTAAGGTCGAAGTGTTAAGAACAAATACTTTTATTTGTCTATCATCTTCCAGTATAAGCAACGCAAAAATTAGATACATATATGTATTTTATTTTATTTTTATTTTTTTTATTTTTTTGGATATAAAAACTTAACTAATTTTTATTTTATTTTTTATTTATTTACAAAATGAGAATAGATTTTCTAAAAGTGAAAAAAAAATGGTATATACAATGAGATTTTTTGTAAATTAATTATTCCATATAATGTTTTAAAAAATGCCCATTAACAGGGGAATTCAAGATCTTACCATCCAAATTTTCAAGCAGAAATGAATTTTTTCCTTCAGAAGATGCTACCTTAAATGGTCCATACCAAATATGATCGAATTTACCATTTTTTCCTGAATCCTCTTTTCGAGCATCCCACCTCAAAACCAGATCCTCGGGGAGAAAATTCTTGTCCTTGGCTTTACAATCAAATAATATCTTCATGTCATCCTGGTACTTCTGTAACTTTTCATCCACTACAACCCTGTGTTGCTGAACTTCAATCAGCTGATTTATCCATCTTGTGAGAGGGTTTGGTTCTTCCCTCTCATCTTTCCATAGTTTCATCACATGAAGTGCTAGATTTATGGGCAACACTACATCTATTCCATATACCATTTGAAAGGGAGAAGTATCGATAGACTTTTTTGTGCCTATCTGATTTGCCCACACAACATATTTTAAATGCAAATGCCAAGATTTTTTATTTTAATTTAAGACTTTCTTGATTATACTAATTAAGATTTTGTTAGAAGATTCTACCAGACCATTTCCTTTAGGATAGTATGTTGTGGAATGACCCAGCACAATATTATATTTCTGGCAAAAGCTGATCATTTCCATAGACTTAAAATCTTTCACATTGTCTGTGACTATCTTCCTAGGACAGTCGAACCTACACAAGATATTTTCTTCTAAGAAGTCTATAACTACTGAATTAGTATCCTTCCTTGTTGGGATAGCTTCCACCCATTTGGTGAAATATTCTGTAGAGGTTAGGATCCATCTGTGTTGAGCACTTGAATGAGGATTAATCTCACCTATGAAGTCTAATCCCCATTTCTAAAAAGGATCTTCTGTCTTGACTAGGACCAATGGCATCACTGATAATTTATGTTTTCCTGCAAAGAATTCGCAAGGGATGCAAGCTCGTACCTTAGCATTGACATCTAGGAAAATCTTATGCCAGTAATAACCAGCCTTTAAGATTTTATATGCAGTATCCCTACAAGCATTGTGTCCTCCACAGACTCCTTCATGAAATTGACCTACAACTTCTTTTGTTTCTGATTCAACCAGCCAGACTAAGAGGAAACCAAGCGGGTCTTTCTAGTATAATCGTTTTTCGGAAATACAGTATTTAACTGCATGCATCTTTAGTGTTCTAGCTTTGGATGGAGACAAGTCAGTTAGACATTTCAAAGTTAATAAGTATGTTACTATGTCCTTGTACCAATTCGATGAAGCAAATTTCTCCTCGATCTTGTTTTCGACTATTTGGTCCTCAAGCTCATTCACGTCTACCCATCCTTCTTCCTCCTGAGAATTGTTTATCCCAAGAGCCCTGAAATTGGATTCAACTAAAAGTTTATCTAAACCTTGTCCTTTTACCAATTTGGTCGGTTTAACCTCCAAGTCAAACTCTTGAATTTTTGCAAGCCATCTTCCTCTTTTACCATCATTGTCTGCTTGAACCAAGATATCTTTTACAACAGTAGTGGGTACATATGCAATCACTTTAGAATGTAAAATGTAAGTTCTGAAAGATTTCAATGCTTTTACCATAGCATATGCTTTCTTTTCCATTATATTATATTTGAGTTCAACATCTTGGAGACTTTTTCTAAAGAAGGCTATCGGTTGCTCGAAACCTTCTTCATTCTTCTGAAGGAGTACAACAGCAAGCGTGTGTTCAGAGGCAAATGAAAAAATAAGAAAATCTTTGAGATAATTGAGACTTTCTAGTATTGGTGCCTCACTTATAACCTTCTTAATATGAGTAAAGGATGCTTTAGCTTCTGCTGTCCATTTTACTTCACTCTTTTTTCTGAGCATATCTGTAATCAATTTAACAATTTCAGTGAAGTTAGGAATAAATCTTCTCAAGAAATTTATTTTTCCTAAAAATGATTGAATTTATTTCACATTCCTAGGAATAGCTATTGTATCTATAGCCTCTACTATTTTAGGGTCAGTGAGATCGGAAGAGCGTCGTGTAGGGAAAGAGTGTAGATCTCGG
>CBVK0100135470.1:0-14369 GCA_900067695.1 Picea abies
AAGTTCAAATTTTCTTTGTCTCGGCCCAAAGAAACATAATGCAGAAGCATTCGAGGACTTTAGACCTATTTCTTGTTGTAACATTGTTTATAAATTGATCGCTAAAGTCATAGCCCGAAGATTAAGACCCTTGCTGAGTTAAATTGTTGGACAATAACAGTTCAGATTTCTTTAGAATCAGCAAATACATGACGCAACGGTGATTGCTCAAGAGGTCTTCCACTCGGTGAAAAAGAATAATCTTAAAGAAGTCATTTTAAAATTGGACCTATCAAAATCCTATGATATGGTTAACTGGACCTTTCTAAAGCTGGTTCTTATACAATTGGGCTTGAACTTAAGGAGAGTGAATTGGATAATGGGATGCCTTCAAAGTGAGTCATTTGCAGTTTTGATTAATGGATCTCCCTCTAGATTTTTCAGAGCTTAAAGGGGGTTGCGACAAGGCTTCCCTCTTTCCCCTTTCTTATACAATTGGGCTTGAACTTAAGGAGAGTGAATTGGATAATGGGATGCCTTCAAAGTGAGTCATTTGCAGTTTTGATTAATGGATCTCCCTCTAGATTTTTCAGAGCTTAAAGGGGGTTGCGACAAGGCTTCCCTCTTTCCCCTTTCTTATTTATCATCATAGTTGAAGCTCTGAGCAAAATGATAAAAGAAGCATGCAAACAGTGTTTTGAGAGGTGTAAGGGTATCTGACTCAAAGAGGGTTTCTCATCTTTTGTTCATAGATGATGTACTCTCCAATGTGTATGACTCCTTATAAGATGTTTCAAGACTCAAGATAATCATTGATTCATAATGCAAAGCTATGCAGATGCAAATTAATCCAAAAAAATCTTTAATTGTACTTAACAAATGCACTGAAGTGAAAACAAACTCCTTTATAAATATAATCATGGCACATAAGAAAGGCCTTGAAGAAGGGATTAAATATTTGGTATTTTATTTTAAACATTATCGGTATAGGAAGGAGGATTGGGGATGGATTATACGTAAAGTGGAAGCAAGGATTTCTTCATGGGTTAACAGAATGTTATCTAGAGGTGGTTGTCTTGTACTGCTTAAATCAATTGTGGAAAGTATCCCTGTATATTGGAACTCCATAGTCACCATCCCCAAAGGCATCCTGGATAAAATAAGGAGGCTAAGCTTTAGATACTTGTGGGCAGGCCATAATTCCCATGGGGATTTCAATTTGGCCAGGTTGTCCTCTATCGTTGTTCCAAAAAACCTTGGGGGATGGGGACTTAAATATATTTGACCCTTCACTCATGCGCTAGCCGGCCAAAATATTTGGTGCCTATCACAAGGAAAATCTCTTTAGTCTATATTTTTACACTCAAAATACTTTGCTAATTAATCCATAGCGTAATGGTTTCGTTTTCCTGTGAAATCCTCCAAGGGTTCTATCATGTGGAAAGAATTAGTGGAATCCTTTCCACTAGCAGGAAAATGGACTGTCTAGAAAATTGGAAATGGGAGAAATGTAAGATTATGGGCGGACACTTAGCTTGGAGCAAGGGATAATTTCAGGCTATCAGACCCTCTGGTTCAGCATCTTAAAAACCTCAACCTATTTAACATTCATGATATCTGAGTGGGGGACCCTCAACTCCAAGGAAGCCTAGGGTAGCGTTATTCGGTCTCTTTAGGTTTGTCGTAGGAACTTCATGAAGAATGGGACTCGTTTATCTCGCAGTTGTGTGAAAAATTCATCCTCCTGGATGAAGAGTCCTCAGACTCTCCTTGTTGGTATTTTAACCAAAAGGAAGGGTCCTTTACAATGAAACTAGGATATAAATCATGGCATGAAGAAAGACTTCTAGTACAGCCTAAATGGTGGTGGAAGACAGTGTGGAAAAGCAAAGCTCCTTTAAGATGCAAAATATCTCTTTGGCTTGGCCTGAATAATAAATTATTGACTTGGGATAATGGAGTGAAAAGGAGCTAGTGTGGCCCAAATCGATGCACCCTTTGCAAATGTGATGAGGAATTGGTTTCTCACTTTTTTGTATATTGTCCTTATGCAGGCCAGGTTGCAAATATGGTCAAGGAAAAGTTAAATTCCAGGTCTGATTGGAATAGGGATAGCTTCGAAGAATGATATCAATTATGGGTCCAAGACAGGGTCATGAAGCTCTATTCGAGTCTGCCAACCATCATGATTTCAAACATCTGGTGGGCTCACAAATCAGTTATTTTTAAAGACAACTAGATTCCTCTATAGGTTATAGCAGCGATTACGCTCAACTAGGTTGTTGATTTTAAAGATGATCCCAAAGAAATTAAGCAGTGTATCCCAATTCCTCCCACCTTAGATTATGACATCCCTTGGGGATATTTTTACGGGGCGCCCTCCTTCGTGCAGAGTTTGCGTAGTTATGTTCATCAACTAGAACCATTACATTTACATTAAATATGCCCCTGGTTAGGGTTCCAATAACAAAGACGAACTAATTGCATTATGGACCCTTTTGAAGACAACAAAGAAGAAATACATTAAAAATCTACACTTTATGGGGGATTCTAAATTGGCAATCAATTGGGCCTAAGGAAAATTATTAATCCAAAATGTCAACCTGTCAAATATTATGAGAGATATCAAGTAGGATTTTTCGTCTTTTGAATGGATTTTGTTTCATCATGTTTTAAGAGAACTCAATGTCAAGGAAGATGAGCTTTCCAAGGAAGCCCTTCAGTTACAGAGAGGAGCATTTGGGTACTATGAGTACTTTGATGGTGTGGAAACTGAAGCTATGGAGTTTTGTCTTTAGTTGCAAATGGCAGTAACTGTCGATGTTTTCTAATTTTTCTTTGAATGAAAAATAAGAGACGGAGGTGGAATGAAAAAAAAATGTTAAAAATGTAAGTTAACAGCATATAGGTTGGAGACGGGATCTTTTTTATCAAAAATCATGTAGAGGCTGATGCAAAAGAATGTAACATGTATATTCTTGGAATATTCCTAAAATATAAAAGATTTTTTCTACTGTTAAAAAAATAAATAAAAACAAGGTATAGAGGATAAAGAAAGAGAATAAATACATAGAAATGGGTGATCAAAGTATGGTAAAAACAGAACCCATCAATAAGTTGAAACCTCTTTGTGAAAATAAGTAGATCTAAGAAGTATATTTTTGGTAACACCATGCATAACAGGTGTTGACTTTGATAGTAGGGGGAATTCTGGCCATATTACCTCCCTCAAAGGTACTTAAGGTAGGAATGGGGTATTTACACCAATCTACATGGTTGTGTGGGATAAAATCCTTAGCCTAAATGGTAAACTAGTCAAAGGGGCTAGAATGGGTGAACACTTCCTAAGGTAAAATGTAATAATGATTATGTGTATCATCCTATGGTAGAGTTAGGAGTAATCATGGATTCTAGAATGTATTCATTAGAGTGTAAGACATGGAAATTACAATTGGGGGTATCTGCAGATAACATGGAGGGGATGAGAGGATGGGTGTTGCGACCATTATCATCTATGTAAGTAAGTGGTGGATATTTTACATAAGTGCCCTAGGTTACTCGATGTTGTGTTTGTTGGAGGTGGCTATGATGCTATAAGTGATGGGGTACCCAGAGGTGGTACTAGAAAAAATACTAAGTTTGTTGGTAGGGATATAGAAAGATTAGGGTAGGGGGAGGAAAGATACCAAACATGTATCCCAAGGGTTATCCCTTGCATAGCTAATGTATACATGATATGGGTCCCAACCATGCTTGGTGGTGCAAAGAGAAATGGAATGTGGTTGAAGGGTGTCTCTGGATGGACCTACTCCAAATGAAGGGTCTATAAAAGGGGTGGGATGTTATTTCCAGATGATGACACCAAGGAAAAAGGGTTATAGTATCGTAAGGATTATAAAGTAGAACATCATGGGTAGATGGATAATTTCATGTAGTTGATGATGCAAGGGGTGGTTCAATGAGTTGGTAATGCACATGGGAGAAGCTCTCGTGGGAGGGATTTGGGGTGGTGCACCTTGATACACCCCAAGAAACATGGATCCTTTAAAGACATCGAGGCTCATCTCAGTGTAATATGGGATGTGTTGGTGAGCCCCAAAGGTGGGTAAGATGTTATCCATGTTGGTAGTTGTCATGGGTTCATAGAATCTAAGTTTATCCAAGGAAATAAGATTTCCCTCGTGGGGAAACATCATAGTGTGAAAGATTGAGAAGGCCACAACCTTCATGGAATACCATATAATTGCACCCAATGACAATGTTAAATGTTAGTCTTGGAATTTGATCTTCCTCTCTCTCTTTTGTAAATTTTTGGAAATGGTTTACCACTTTCTTAACAAAATCTTAAAGGTTGTTGTTAATGTCTATTCTATGAACCAATGTAATATCTGAAGCATGGTTGCCTACATGATCATTGACCTCCTTATCAAAATGACCATTTTCTTCAATGAAAAACTCAGGATAATCATTGTAGATGGGTTGCAAGTTTACTTTAAATAGGGAAAATTCTTGAGTGCTAGCATAATTATGAAAAATAAGGACCTCTACCTCAACCTTCTCATTTGGGTAGCAATTTTCCTCACTATAATATTCATAGTAATCATCGTAGACTGGATAAAGACTGGTTTTAAAGGGGTTGTTTTCTGACTCTTTGGTTGATGCATGGAAATTTTAAGAAAAATCCTTAGTAAAATGGGCCAAAACAACCTTCACGTCATAATCATTAAATGACAAAATGTGAGGATAGTATTCTCTTTTGACTCAATTATATTGATTGTGATAGGATTATCAGAAGGGTTTGGCACCGTGTCATCGTAGCTCATATTAAATGACAAAATGTGAGGATAGTATTCTCTTTTGACTCAATTATATTGATTGTGATAGGATTATCAGAAGGGTTTGGCACCGTGTCATCGTAGCTCATAGGTCCATGGTCAAATAGGTGAGGTTCAACAATTTCAAGGTCACACACAACCTCTTATTTATTTTCTAAAGTAGGGAAAAGAGGATCATCTTCATATGAAGCTAGATCAACATATTTCCATTTTCTGTAATTGGTTTGATAAAAATTTGGTTCATCTGCAACCTTATCGAAAAACAGAAAGTCATGGAAAGGAAAATATCAACATGCTCATTTTCATTTGGCCAAAACAATGATTAAGTCTCATTCTTCTCAAAATGCTACATCTTACAACTTCTACCTATAAAAGTAAGAGGGTCATGGAAACAATCATCATGTAAAGGAAAAATATATTCGATCTCATAACTTTCCTCCTGGTGGCCATCAAATTCATGGTTAGTAGGGAAATTCTCACTCTCCTCTTTTGCATTTTTACTTGATGAGCCATGGAATAGGGAATCATCAAAACAAAACACATTCAAAAAATAATACTTAGAAGGTAAAGTAGGTTGAATATCACCCATTGAATTCATGGTTTCTTGGAGATGAAGCTAGCGGTTGGTTTCTTGGAGATGAAGCTAGGGGTTTGGAAACAATCATGTCGTGGAGAAAAATTGATAAGTATCTCTTCCCACTATGCCTACATTTTACAAGCATGGCTAAGATCTTGGCTTCTAATAATTCCTTGTAGATGATAGGATCATCATGATTATCACTAAACTCACACCATGGAAGAGTTGATGGAGGCTTTAAGTTATTAAATCTGGTTAGGGAGAGAATTAAACCATTTAACATCCTTCTTTTGAAGTGTGTGAGGGAATATATGTACCATAAGGGGATAATTAGATATTCCTTTCCAGAGACAATACTCGATGAATATTTTGATATGTTCATTAAGATATTCATGAGAAAAGACTATAAATTGAGGAAGGTCATCAACCAAACATGACGCTCTCTAGCTATATTCTGGAACACTTAGACTATCACAAGGGATAACCATGGACAACCAAACATCATCCATGCATGGAAACTAGCAAGCATGGGGCATAAAAAAAAGGATTTGAAATTATTCAAAGTTTCACTAGACTGATCAAATATCATATCAAAAAAATTAAAAGGAAATCAAGGACCTATTCCCAAGTGGAGTCAGCAATTACGTTGATGCTTGAAATGGTAAATCAAGAAATTTTTTAAAAAGTGAAAACACCATTGTAGGGATCTCAAGGGAAAAAAGGTGGGGATAGAATCTTGGGTTGGATTAAATTCCTAGACCTACCAACTTCAGGGTTACTTTATTAGTTAGGTAGGTTAGTGGAGACTTTCCCCTTATGGATACTAGACCTCCTTATGTGTGCAGAATCATTTTTTAAATATGTGCCTTGTGCTAGAGGGTCATTGTTATCCCTTAATTAATGTTTAATTCTCTTCTCATTACATAAATAAAGATTGTTTATATGATGTTAAAATTTGGATTACATCTATATGCAAAGTAGCTAAAGGTAGAAACAACACTACAACTATAAAGAAATTAAATGCATGCTAGCCTAAATTGAAAATAACCCTAAATACACGGAAAACATAATATATATAGTTGAAATGAAGCATAAATACTATCTAAACTGCAATGTATGATAATGTACAAAAATGGGCATCAATAAACAAAGCATAAAACATGCGTTGAAGCAAAGCATGAAAGCCAAAAATGAAATAAAGTACATAGAGAAAAGACGGTTGCAGATATGCCCAAAATCATAATTTATTCATAAAGAATGCTCATACAATTGACTAAAATCCCAACAAGTCATGCAACTAGATTAAATCATAGTGAAAGGGTTGTTTACAAGACCATATGCCATTCACAGGCAACAAAGACCTAACAAGAGAAGCCTTATATGGTGAGATATCTCTTGGAGGATTTTGCATCGAGATTGTCTTAAAGGAGTTTGAATTCATCATTGATTTAGTCTTAAAATATTCCACGAAAACATAATCCATGAAAGAAAACAATGAACATGCCTTCATAATATGGTAGCATTTGTTTCACCCTAATGCTAGACCCCTGTAGTAAGACATCTTCTTGTTGTGGATTGTTGTTAGGTCAATTAGAATATAAACATCATGGATATTAAATTGCAGAAGCAAAACCCAACATACATTCCCTTTTCTCTTTCCTTGATAAGGTCCTCTACCTCTTCTTAAATAGGAGGTTGAGTGGCAGGTGACATGTCACCTCTTCCCTTGATTTTCCTCCATAAAATAATTTCCATAGTAATAAATTTGTAATTTTTAGAGTATTTATTATAACAAGCACAACAAACAAAATAGGAGTCCCTTGGTTGACTAAGGGGTCTACTTTACTCGAGTGGGCTTTCCTTGAGCTAGTTCATTAAATATTTGTTTTTTGTTTTTGTTTTTTTTAATTTGATTTAGTGACCTATTGTCATCATTCTAGAAATGAAATTAATGAATATTGAAATATAATCCATTGCATCCTATATATATATATAAGAGTGGGTTCAACTGTCATAATTGTCTATAAACTATCCCAACTTTCCATTCATTCAAAATTCAATTTAACATTCATTTACATGTAATATTTTATTTTCCTATTTGCAGTATGAATGCAAGTCTACAATGACAAATGGCATAGCTAGGTAAGGAAGGAAAGCTAGGGTTGCATCAAATTTCAATCAAACAATGGGAAAAGGGCCATGCTAGACAACCACTTGAAAATTGCATACATGTTCAACTTGGATTCAATACACAAAATTATTCATTAATGGATTCAAAGTGTGGGCATACATTTGTTCATCATTAAGAATATTAGGCTTTGACATGTTATAGCACTCATATTTTTCCATTCAAAGAAATACCAAGTGTGTCGAAACATCATTTCCTTCATCCTTATTTACTAACAAATCTCTTTTGTGTACAAGCATAATCTCCTATGTTAGGCAACAAACACCCAAATAGCATAAAAATAGAAAGATAAGCAACTCCACACCTCGAGAATTAGAGAAGAATGAATGAGAAGCCTCTTTGAGGGGACAAACTCCTTTTACAATATAACAAATGTACAAGATGAGAATCTTTCTAAAAATAGGTCTCCTTGGTATATATAGGAGACAAAGGGTACAATTTTTCTAAAAATAGGTCTCCTTGGTATATATAGGAGACAAAGGGTACAATTACAATTAAAGGGTTTATATGACTAATAAGGAAAACACTAATGTAGCGATAAATATGTAATAACTCAATATTTAGGGCTTAACATACCCCTCCCCTTCAAACAAGTATTGCCCTCAACACTTGATTAGTTGTGGATGTTTATGCATGAAGAAATCATCTTCCCATGTTGCCTCTTCTACTAATAGGTTCTTCCACTTAATGAGGTACTCAGTAATTGCTTGATTTTGTAATTGTTTGATCCTTATTTCAAGGATTGTTTCTGGTTCTAGTATGATTTCCCCTTCTTCATTAATCTCTGGTAAAATAGTCTAAACTAGGATGTTTTCACTAATTACCTTCTTTAGGAAAGACACATGGAAGATTGGATGTACACGTGAAGATGGAGGCAACTCCAATTTTTAAGCCATACTTTCAATCATCTACGACACCTTATAGGGACCAAAGTACTTGGGTGATAATTTGTTTTCCTTGTTTTATTTCTTGAGGGACATCTATTTGTATGGTTATAGCCTCAAAAATACCCAATCCCCCACTTCAAGTTCCCTTTCACTACAATGTTGATCTGCTTGTTGTTTCATCCTATTTTGTGTTGTATCCAAGTTGTCCTTCAATAGTTGGAGAATCACTTGTTGGTGCTCTACAAGGTCCTCCACGGCTTGAACCTTCACTTTTCCTCTCAAGGGTGATGTGACAGATGGATGATGATAGCCAGAAAGTGCCATAACTGGGGATATTTTTTATTAAGTATGGAAGGACTTGTTGCACTACCATTCTACTAAGGTAAACCACTTAACCCATTATGTTTGTTTATCAAATGCAAAGCAACAAAGATACCCTTTTAGAAGTGCATTCACAATATTAGTTTTCCAATTGAATTGAGGATGGTAAGAGGGGATATGAGCCAATTGATTAACCAAACAAGAAAATAATTCAGTCCATAAATTACCAGTGAAAATTGAAACTCTATCACTTACAATAATCTTGGGGATTCCATGTATCCTATGAATTTTTCCATGAATGTTGTAGCTATTGTAATTTATTTAAAAGGATGAGAAATAGAGTGAAAATGGGCATACTTTGTGAGTCGATCCACCACTGCCATGATGAAATTCTTTCCTTCAGACTTGGGTAGTAGACCTATAATAAAATCCATTTAAAACTCTTCCCAACATTGACTTGGTATGGCTAATGTTTGTAGGAGACATGGGGTCTTGATTGTCTCTCCCTTATTCTATTAGCAAACCACACATTCAACAACAAAATTTTGAACGTGAGTTTGAATAACTTCCTTGAAAAAATCATTCTTGATACTGTGGTAAGTTTTCAAGAACCTTGAATGTCTTCCTATAGGAGAAGTGTGAAATTACAAAAGGACCTTCTTTTTTAGTAGGAATTCTTACATAAATATAGGTAATATCGATACCACAATAAATCATTCTTCCACACAAATTTATCTAATTCACTTGGGTCCTCTTGTAGTTGTTGAATGATATTGCATACCTTCTAATATTGCTTCCACTCTATCCTTGGTTCTTCCACCCAATTAGATTGCAAAATTTAAATAACACACAATAATCCCTTTGTGCATTCATCTTTCCTTGAAAGAACATTTTCAAACTCATTTTGTTTTCCTTTTTTGTACATAATTTCAAAGTCATAACCTAGCATATTTGTAACCCCTTTTTGTTTCTCTTCTAAATACAACTGTTGTTCCAAGAATTACTTCAAACTATTGTGATCTATTTTTACCCTGAAGTGTCTTCCTATTAGGTAATGGTGAAATTTCTTGATTGCATGTAATATGGATAACATTTCATTTTCATAAATGGGTTTAAGTAATTTTTTTCCTTTAAGATGGTTGTTTTCAAAGGCAAGGGGCCTTCCTTCTTGTATTAAAACTGCACCAATGCAATGCCCCGAGGCATCACACTCCACATTAAAGGTTTTTGTGAAGTCAAGCATGGCTAGGACATAACCTCCTTAAGTTTTTAAAAAGATTTGGTTGCTTATTAAGTCCAAGAAAATGGCTCATTTTTTAATAATGTAATTAGAGGTGTTGGTATTTGACCATAATTCTTGACAAACTTGTGGTAATAGCCTGTCAATCCTAAGAATCCTCTAAGATTCTTCAAGGTTTTACGAATTGACCATTCCAACATAGATTTATTTTTTTTAAGGTCCACTTTGACACCTTCATGAGATACAATATGACACAAATATTCCACTTCTTGAACCCCAAAGGCACACTTGGAAAGATTTGCATATAATTTTTTCTCTTCCAATAGTTTTAAGACCATGTCAACATGTTGTACATGTTCTTCTCAATATTTGTTGTATATTGTTATATCATCAAAAAATACTAACACAAATTTCTCGGGAAGGGTTTTAAAATAGAATTCATCAAGTTTTGAATTGTTGAAGGTGCATTAGTAAAGGCCAAATGGAATCACCAAAAACTCATAATGTCCTTCATGTGTTCTAAAGGTTGTTTTGGGGATGTCTTCTTGCCTAATTACAATTTGATCATATCTAGAACAGAGATTCAAATTGGTAAAGATAATTGCTCCTTGCAATTCATATAGTAATTCATCAATGATAGGAATAGCCCCACTTATCTTTAATGTTCATTTTGTTGATATCTCTATAATTTGGACACACGTGCCATGAACCATCACCATTGGTGAAGAGAAAACCCTTTGGCTAGGTTGAATGATGCCAACCTCTAACATTTCTTGAAACATACACTTAATCTCACTCTTTTATGCATATGGGTACCTGTAAGGCCTAATGTTAGGTAGTACAATTCCTATTCGCAAATCAATAGCATGGTGATGATCTCAAGCAAGTGGAAGAGCCTTAGGCATCTCTTCAAATACATTGGGATGAATGTCAATAAATTTTTGGAGATCCACGGGAGTAGAGGGTTT
Organism: Picea abies; assembly: GCA_900067695.1. NCBI lineage: Eukaryota > Viridiplantae > Streptophyta > Pinopsida > Pinales > Pinaceae > Picea > Picea abies. Next base: position 10,996 of record CBVK0100135470.1, read on the forward strand.
ATTTGTTTGAACATATAGTTAGCACAATTGTGTAATTACACCATTGTTGTGTTGTTAGAGCTTATCACTTTAGAGGGTTTCCCTTGGATAAATATGAGTTCAATTTCCTTTCCTTCCAAAGAAATTCTCATGAAAAGTTCTTGAAAATTAAGAGCCATTGTTCTCAATGATTGTAACCCTTAATACAACTTCAGCACCACCCATTTGGATTGCAATCATGGGACTACCCAATAAATACTCCCCCATAGTAAGCTTAATATTATGGAACTTCCCTGAACAATTTATGGTACCTTCATATGCAATAATTACTTGAAACTTTGGTGCTAAATATATAAATCAATTGAGAAATTTCACTAATTTGCAATTAATGAAATTATGGGTACTACCATAATCAATCAACACTATTGCCTTTTTCATTTTGATATATCCTTCTATATTGAGGCTTTGTAGAGTACTTATGCCAACCAATGCATGACAATATATGGTTGGAGTAGTCTCTTAGAGTTATAGATCTTGTGATGATTCCAATTCTTGATCTTCTTCATATTAACAATCTATGTAGAATAATTTCCTCTTGGTACATTTATGCCCCTTACTATACTTGTTGTCACAATTGAAACATAGTCCCTTGGCTCTTCTTTCATTCATTTGTTAAGGTTTCAACCTTGTTGGTTGAGTAAGGTTAGGAGAGGAAACACAGTGCTCTCTATAATTTTTAGTGGCCACCCTTCTAGTAGCCATGTTTTTACTAAATTCAACTTTCCTTGCAACATTGAAATCATTCTCTGGGGATTTAGGTTTGAAGAGATGCACCTCTTGTTGAATGCTCTCCTTTAAAGTGTCCATAAAGAGATATACCAAATTGTCCTTTGAATGTTATTTACCTTGAGACTCAATTTTTGGCATTATTGAATGTTCTTTGTAATTGGACCTCTTTGTTGGAGATTTATCAATTGACTAAAGAATGGGTTGCTTCTAATATCCCCATAATGTGCTATCAATTCATCCATAAAAATGGATCAAGAGACAATAGAATCATTTTTTTGTTCGCAAATCCATTGGCACCAAACAAATTGATTATGCTTTAAATACAAGGATGCAAGAGTTATCGTTTGTAAAGTTGGCCCTTGGTGTATATCAAAGAACTGATCCATCTAGAATATCCATGTTATAGGATCTTTACCATCAAATTTTATCATATCAATCTTGGGAATTAAGTAGTTCCTTGCAATGGTTTTTCTTTTAAATCATGTAAGCCACAACTTATCAAACTATTTGAGGATCAAATCATATTTATAAAGAAAATTGTTATTATTTATCTTAGGGGGTAACCCATTATTATTTTATTACTTCCTTAAAACTTAGGTGATAACACCAATGCGAGAGTATCAGTTGTGCATCATTTAAAAATAATAATGATAAATTATATATTAGAACATTTAAAACAAAATCAACCATTCATGGAAATTAAAGAGAACTTACAACAAAAAACAATGGCAATGGAAAATATTTTTAGAATACATAGAACATTTTCTTCAATTTTATAAACTCCTATGAAAACACTATATACAACATGGTATACCATCTACATGTTAAAATAAGTAAAAATAAATGGAAAGTATCAAAAAATGTTGTCTCATACAAATATGTACATGATTTCAAATTTAAATTCATGGTATTCCCAAGAGTATCAATGGGTACCTTCAGTTGTAGCTAATACTCCCTAAAATGTCAAATGCATGACAATGGATTTGGCGAAAATGTTAAGGAATCTTATTATATATTCATGGAAAGGTTTTATTTTAGATCGAAAATATAAATATATAGATAATTATTATCTTAAATTGGGCTACAATATTTTTTTTATTTTCAATGAAAATATGAAAAAAAAAATTAACATTTAGCCAAATTAGCAAAATTTCACTTGAAAAAAAAAGCATTGGTTCCTTGGTGCCAAGTTGAACCCCCTTCGATGTGAATCTTGGACTAATGAATAATCATGATTATGGGATTCACTGTTCATGTTCTACACATTTGTTAATATTCCTTTAAGAATACTCCCATCTAGGGTATGTAAGAGCACGGTTGCCATGGAATTGTGTACTAGTTCCATCATTTGATCCATTTAATTTTGTGATTGTTCTATATTTTGATATGTTTTGTTACCACACAAACCAACACCTTCGCTCAAAGTCCCAGAGATGAGTGATATCTTTTTGGAACTCGATAGGTTGGCCACTATATTTTTGGCTTGGAAAATGTTGGTTCTAGGAAAGAAATGTCGGCCCATATTCACAATCGAACTCCTTTAGGATTTAGGTCAACCTAACCAAATATTCAATCATATTAACATGATTAAAGTATCTATTCATGAGGATTTATATTCCATATTAATCCTCCTTGGATGTTGTCTCAAGAAAAAGTCTACAGATCTTATCTAATTTTGACTTATTCTCCCCTTGAAAAATGTCAGTGTTAGATGCATTCAATTTGCACAGTACATCATGTGATTTGGTTGCTACAATAATCACTAATGAGCCTATTGTAAAATATATAGTGAATTAAATCCTTGGTGGCATCGTTCTTCCCTAACATTCTATGTAGCATAGTTCATAACATGTGCTAACCTCGTGTATACTTGGGAGCTCTACAATTTATACTAGATGAGAACATGACTCAAAGAAATTCGATTATAAAGAGAGTTGAGATGCCATAATCCTGAACTGTTTGATGCTATGGGAGATGTTCCTAGGCACTCTTCTATTGGAGATATTTAGGCTGAGTCCCTCCTACATTTTAGAGATTCCAAATCTTCTCTTTATAGGAAAATTGAGCTTTGTGTTCAAATCAACTCCATTTTGAATGGTCAAATGTTGGGCAAAGTTCTATCATGATGGCCTAGTATTATAACAACCACTTCTCAAATTTCTTATTTTTTTTCTTATGATGAAAACATATATCAATACGCCTATAATATACCTTCAAGAAATACTTTTAAATGCAATCTTGCATTTGTTCCTATAGAACAAATACTATGTATGATATATTTTCAGCATTCGATTGCTTCATTGTACCACAAACATACCAATAGAATCTCAATTTAGTTCTTGAGCCCTACCAAAGTGGCTTTTAGACCCTTTTCATACCACAATCTGCCTAAGAAAATGTTAAACAGTGTTGGAAAAAAAATGTCTTCGAGTTGCCTTTACTTTTGTTGTTGGTTTGATGGGCCATCCCTTCAAAGGTGAAAAATTATCTGATCCGGATTTATGAGCAGAATGAAATGAAAACACAAAGACATAGTGAACAATAATAGAGATACAATAAAACTTGATTTCTATTAAATAAGAAATATGTTGAAAACTGTAAAATGC
>CBVK0100135471.1:0-14368 GCA_900067695.1 Picea abies
AAGCACACTCCCTGACTCAGTCCGGAGTCCAAGGGGGTCTATCGATGCCTTCGCATCCTCAAGGTCACAAACCTGCACACTCAATCAACTGAGTCAATAGCACCCGTATACATGAATAGTAACGCATCATATCATCTGTCAATCACATCATAATCAAATATATAAGGTCCAATATCCAAAAGGGTCCAGATCACTTGCGAGCAAGTGTCCTCAAAGAATAAGTGGTCTCAGTGCGCCAGAGCGGGATGTTACATATTCGTTAAGATTATTAAATGATGCATTACTTGATCTATTGTCTTACATGTCTTGTTGATCATATAGAAAATATGCACTAGAGGCAATGATTGTTTATCATTAGTACATACCTGAGATATGTGTCCGCTAGCTATGCACACATACCCTACCCATGTACACTAGTATAAGTAATTAATATATTAATTATTAAAGTAAATTATTAACTATTTAATTGAATGTTTATTGAATATGTAAATTATATTGCATACAAAATATCTAGTAGCATTAAATACATTCTTGACTTTGATAGATGGTGGGTATGGTGAATTAAATGAGCATGGTGGAGTGTTATGTACATTTTGGAGAAAATTATCAAATAATATTTATTAGCTAGCATGAGAAGAAAGACTTTTCGTTTTATTTATTGTTATTTAATGCAAGTCATTTATATTTAATTTTATTTTAATATTTTCCCAAAATATCAAGATAAGGGAGGTTGATGGATAATAATGAGGGTGGTTCAGGAGACTTGGGGAAGGGTGTATGGAAACTTGATAAATAGGGAGGAGAAGTGGTGAGGAAGAGAGGATGGAGAGGTTTGAGCATGATAAGAGGTTGTGGAATTCTTGGAAGATTTAATTCTTTTGATAGTTTTCTTTGGAATTTGTGCTTTGTTGTTCTTGGAGTCATGGGCACGGAGGTCCAATAAACCGAAAGGTTTCTTGGAGCTAGTAAGTCGGCTAGGATCCTAGTTGGCAGGGAGGATTCTATTGTTTTACTATGGGCAAGCGAGAAAATAATGCTTGGAAGTGCCCAGGACTACATTACAACTGATGAGCTTCGACAAAATAAGGAGGAGGTATTTTTCGGTGGTAATTTGTTATTGATATTTTGTATATACTTTTGTTTTAAGTTATAAATCTTAGAGTTAACCTATTAATTATTTCATCATGCTATTTAGATTTATCTTTGAGCAAATGTAGAGGAATTGTGTAAATCAAAATCAATGAAATTAAGTTAAAACAAAGTTGTTATTGTGTATGTATTTAATGAATGATTAATTGCTTAGAAACCTGTAGAGGGGTGTTTCATTTGGTATCAGAGCTTAGGCTCAAACACTAGGGCAAAAAGGGCCATCATATTTACTTGAACTACTCCAAATGAAGAGTAAAGTGATTGCTGCAACCATGTACAAAACTTTGACAAAGCCATGTCTTAAACCCATGTATGTAATGGTAAGCCGTTTATAAGTAGAAAAGAGCTGGAAATGGTAAGAAATTTATAAGTAGAAAAGAGATGGAAATGGTAGTGAATAGAAATGTATTATACAATATGATAAATGTATATTTTATCATCCTAGCTATATTAAATTCAATATCCAATTTCAATCTCCATCTAGGAGGAACACCCTTACTAAAATCTGAACTAAAGAAAGCCAGACAATCATTGCATTGACACAGATTTACTTAACCATGGCACAATCAATACTAAAAGATCAAACAATTCATCTGGTTCCCTGGTCCAGGTAGCTTATCTTGCATCACAATTCCACTATATCTTATGCTATAGTAAATATAAGATAAAAACATCCAGATTTTAACCTCATAGATAGAGGTGAACCAGAGGGAAGAATTATGGTCTTTATAGGGTTCGATCTGCAGGAATCGTTTGGCCTTTTGATTTCATTATCAAAAGGTCACAAGTCACGATTTACACTTTTTATGAAGTTTAAAGGTTTACATGTGAAAAGATATGTAATTTCAACTTTTGGGAGTGTGCTTTTTAAGACGAGTTGTATGTAGATGAGTTTCTTAAAAATTGTGAATAGGGAATGGTCATAGTTAAATTTATGATATCCGAGAATAGTTCCTAGATCAGTTCATATCTCAGTGAGCATGAAAATTTTAAGGTAGATATATTGTGTCAGATATTTTCTCTATGTAAGATATCTTGCCTCTTTTTTATGTCCTTTTAATAGGAATCAATAACTACGGAATTAAGATGCACTTTCTAGATGTTCTTAATGTTGTGAAAATAACTTCTCAAAAGTTTTTCGAAATTGAATACTCTCTAGACTCTGGTGATGATCAAATAGGATTCAGAGAAGATGCATTTTCTTTAACCGTTGCTCTTCTCCAGCCCTAGTTCGAGGTGTTAAGAAGTTTGGAATTGAAGAAACTCTTAATTCTTTGAATTCTTTAGAATGGAGAAAAATCTTATTGAACGTTTGTGTAAGGATTAGGAAATTTTATGTTCTTTTATGTAGGGATTATGAAATGAAAATTAACTACAATAGACTTTATGATAAGGTAAGGCCGTAAAGCTCTCCCTGAATTACTAATATAAAATTTCAATGTCATTTCTTTTATAACAAAAATTAATTCAATGAAGAAACAATAAGCTAATCCATGAATATCTCCTGGAATTGTTGACACAAAATTTAAATTTATATCTTAAAAATTTAATTCCAAGAAGAAACAATAATCTATGCAGGAAGCTCTACCGAAATTGGTACCACGAGATTTTAATTTATCTTTTAATTAATTCCATGAAGAAAATAAATTAATTAGATGTGATGCTTATATTTTCAATGTACTGGAACCATAGAGATATTGTACTAATATTCCTCATCTACAAGGGAAATGGGGTGCTAGATATACTTTCCATCTTGGTTGTATCCTCATAGTATCTACCTTTCTTCCGAGCATAACCCTGAAAAGAAACTAATCTTCTTTTGCCAATATGGTGTGAGCTCAAGACAAATTGGACTTAGTTCTAAAACAAAGTGGAGAAGAAATAAAAGAAGATATCCATTCAAAAAAAACAAGTCCAAAGAGAAAAATAAGATATAAGTGGTTAAACACAATCAATTCCTTATTTTTCCTCTTGATTGGAGCTCTCATAGTTCCACCATTTTCGATTGTTCTTGAGCTATGAAGGTCTTAGATTCTTCCATTCAATTTCTTCTAAGGGTTTCAAACCCTAAGGTTTCATTTATACATACAATAAATTTGAAATTTACGCCATAGAGGGTTTTATCTTCAGTATAAAAGCGCTTGAGAATGTTTCACTTGTGGTTGCTAGATTCGAGCGCAGGTCTCCATGACCACCACTATGTGAAATTATCACCACTAAACTACAACTGCCTCAGATAATAGTGTCAATATAGTTCAATGTAGCCATATTGTAAAGTATTGAATCAGATTCACCTTTGCAAAAGTTTTTCCAAAATGAATCCCTTTGAGTGTATATATGGTGACCCCAAATCCTATCGGAAGCGAAAAAGTGAGTTTGTGGGTGGACAGGGTGGAGCTGGTGGAGGGGGAGCGTCTAATGGTTTTGATTCTAAAGGAAGAGGTTATGAGGGTGGTCATAGTGGTAAAAAAGCTTACGATGCAAGGCATGGAGGTAGAAGCGATAGAAACATTGATAGGTACAGAAGGGAGTTAGATGGTGCTTCCCTTCCTAAGGAATATTTGGATAACCTAGTACGTTTTGAAAAGAATTTATATGTGGAACAATCCACTGTGGAAGCTTTGTGGGATCAGGAAGTAAGTTCTTATAAAAGACGTGAAATTATCGTTGAAGGTCATGATGTTCGAAAGTCGCTTCGGAGCTTCTGTGAAGTAATATTTACATATCATGTTCTTAGAGAGCTTGAGAGAGAGGGATTCAGTGAACCCATGGTTATTCAAACTCACGGTTGGCCAATGGCCTCGAAGGAAAGGGATTTAATTGGTATTTTTGAAACTGGTTCTGGGAAAACACTATCCTATCTCTTGCCAACCATTGTGCACATCAATTCCTTCCTGCATAAGATTCCAAGGAGTTCATAGACACCTAGTTGTTTATATTGGTAAACCAAAGGTTATTTTGTTATCATAAATTATGGGTTTCAATAGTCTTTAATTGCAATAATGAGATTTTCAATGATGTGTATCTCTTTCTTGTCAGTAATTCAAACCCAAGGTTTCTTTAATATCATTGGAGTATCTTATAGGTTTTCTTTTCCTCCATATGATAGAATGTCGAGCCCCCATCAAATCAATCTTGCCATGTGAATCCTTCATTTAAAAATCACATCTATTATTTCTACCAACATATTAAGTGGTATGACTTATCAATCCATCGTGGGACAAATAATAAAGGCACGATGCTCGAATAATATGAAGAGATTGTGACATGAAGGGAATCCATTGCCATCTGTCTTCTATGCCATGTCACATCTTGGTTTTTCTACATAAGAATTGTCTTCATACCAAATAACATTCTTCAAAGTGAGATCCGTGGATGAATAGAAGCTTCTATAATATAATAAAATATTGTAAATGAAATTAACTAAAATATAATAAAATATTGTAAATGGATATGGTAACAATGCTATAAGACGCAATATAAATAATTATTATAAAATTTTAGAAGATTAGAGTATGCTTACAATTTTCTTTTAAATAAACTCTAAGGTTGAAATAACAACCGACACGATCTTAGGGCTTTAGGTTCTTTGTGCATGATCTTATAGTTTAATATCAAAGTTTAGCCATGAAAAGGAGAAGGGAGAGGAAGACATGGGTCGAGCCCCTCCACCATAGTGTGCAAGAGATGCTAAGCATAGAAATTTTTTGTGTTCCATCAAAATTATTTTTTTGGGTTGCATAAAGTTTATTATTTTCCTTCTCATCCTCTTTTCTATCCGTCGCTTCACCAAATTAGTATGCTATGTATGTATGATTTCATGTTAAATATTTGAACTCTGAGAGAGTAAGGGAATGATTTTCTATTGTTTCTCTTCTTGAGTATGAATTCCTATAAGGAGTGCAGTGAAGTGTCTGGAAGGATTGCATTGACATAATTCATAGTTTACCTTTGAAAGCTCAGGGGGCATACCATTGTTCTCATTTCAACCAAAGTGTAAGACAAGCATAGAATCCATGCAAGGTGTGCGTAGGCTTCTTGAGACCTTAGAACTTATAGACTAAGGTTGAGAGGTTGAAGGACTGCTATTGCAGAGTTTCACAGACTCATGGGATTCAAATATTCATAAATATTTTAAGAAGTGTCACAAGGAGTGCATGCAGAAGCCTTCTAGGAGACTTGATTTTGTGAAAGGAAGCTCAAGAGGGTTAGGGCCTTTGAATCATTCAAAAGAAAGGTAGGAAGTGCTAGTAGTTGTGCAGAGGCTAAATCCTAGAGAAAGATTGTAGGTTTGATTTGAGTAGAAGGTTCTTTGAGAAGGGATTGAATGCTCTGAATTCTAAGAAGAGAACTCCCGAAATAGCAAGGACTGTAGGATCTACAGAAGTTGCAGGGGAGTCAATCGTTGAAAAAATACACCTTCAAAAAGTAGAGTCAACATGGACCGTCGATCATGATCTGTTCAAGTCATCAGATCATTTCGAGAATTCAGAGTTTGGGACTCCGAAGTGTAAGACAAAACCTTTGCTGATCAAGTTCCTGAAACACGAAAGGAAGGTTCGTGTGTGAAGTTAAGGAGTGATGAGTTTGGGAATTTGTAACTTCAGAGTTCGGGGTTTCGGAAGTCCTGAGGATGGGTGATCGAGACTCAGTAGGTAGGAAAGTCCAAAATCAGAGGCTGCGACAAAGTATTTATCGCCATTTCAGGAATCAGGTTTTCAACATTCTTGTTAACAAGGGGTGGAACACCCTATGTTATAACTTCTGAAATCATGAAAAATGAAGAAGTCTCAGAAGTTCATTTTGGCATTTTGGCGAGTCGGGGTTCGGGAATTCGGGGATCGTGATGACATAAGTTTAGGGTTGAGATTTTTAAACTCCCGGTACGTAGAAGCCCAAAAATAAAGGAAGTTGTCGAAGGGTGGTTCAAGATCCGAAAATCGAAAAAGGTGACAGGTGGAAGGAGTCCACGTCAGGAGTATAGTATAGTTCAAGGGGATAGTTGGAAAGTCAGGAAATCTCATGACAGGATTTGCAAAGTCCTGAGAAAAGAAGACATTTCAGCATTTTAGAATTTCGGGTTCAAGAAGGTATAGGAGACATAGAGTTTGGGGATAAGCCTTACAAACTCCCGGTACACGAAATCACGCTAACCGTTGGATCAAGGGGAAGAACCACAACCGTTGATTTTCCTTGGAAGCAGAACACTAGTGTTTCAGTGTTTCAGGATTTGGAATATTGGGAATCCTGTTGACAGGGGGACGAGACATAGTGCCAAGGAAATCCTGAAGTCACGAAGTGTGGCAGACTTAGAGTGGACTTTTTGGGATTTCGGTAATTCAGGTTTTGGGACCCTAGGAGTCGAGAGGTAGAGTTGTGCATCATTGTAATTCCTGAAATCGTGAAGAGCGAAAAGTCAAAATCAGTTGCAAGGTGAATTGTGAGTTTGGTATTTGGGTTTCGGAGGTTGTAGAGGTAAGGCACTCGAAAACAGGATTTGCGAAATCATGAAACCGAATATCCTGAAAAGAAGAGAGAAAATTCCCAATGTTATTTGGGTGTTGAAAATTGAGTTCATGGCCGGTGAATGATCATGTGAGAATAACTAAGGAGGGCCTATGAATTATACTCAAAGAGAGTAAGTGAATAATTTCTCGAGAGGAAAGAAAAGAGTTAGTTAAATTCTAAGCGCCGAACTTGAAAGATCCTGTGCAGACTCCAGTCTAAGGATTTAGGGGTCTGTGCCATTTGTGGTATCAGAGGATAGAAATATTTCTTTTCTTTCTATAGTAGGGAAAAGAGGAATTTTATAGCCATTCCATTGAGAAGAAGAGATAGACAAATACCTGACCCACCAGAGGAAAGGGAAATTCTGAGAAGAAGAGACAGACAATTACCTGATCTGGCAAGGGAAAGAGAGATGCGTGAACTAAGTGCCAAGCTTGATGCCATGAAGACAAAACAGAGGCACACAATTGATGTTGGGGACATCAGCGAATCTAAAAGTGAAAATGAAGCCGAAAATGAAGAAGTTGCAATCAAAGATGCAGTAGAAGAACACCTATTTAGGGTTGTTGCAATGATAGATGCTAGAGCAAAAATGGACATTCTAGTATATGAAGGAAACTTGGATGTTGAAGAGCTTCTAGACTGGATTAGAGATATGGATAAATATTTTGACTATGAGGATGTTGAGGAAGACAAGAAGGTCAAACATGCTATCACAAGACTTAAAGGGCATGCAACATTGTGGTGGGATGAACTGCAGGCTAACAGACGCTGCAAAGGTATGAAGAAAATCAAAAGCTAGGATAGAATGGTTGCAAAGATGAAGGAACAATTCATACCCAAGGATTATCAAATTACTTTGTTTCGAAGAATGCAAAACTTGAGACAAAAATTGATGACAGTGAAAGAATACACTGAAATCGATAAACATCATATCATGTCATCGTGAAAGTGATGATGAAAATGTTGCTAGGTATATGAATCATTTGCGATATGACATTCAAGATGAGATGATCATGATGACCATTCAGAATGTGGAGGATGATTATCATATGGCTCTGAAAGATGAAGAGAAGTTGAGCCAAAAGCAAGGTCAAAGAGGCTGGGGCAGAATTCAAGCCAGAGACAAAACAATTGCCCAAGACAAAAATCAGAAAACTAAATAAGAGTGGAAGAAACCTCAAACTCAAACTGAGAAAGGTGGAAGCTCCCAGAGAGGACAGTATGCTGATAGAAATACTTTTCCTTCAACCAGAGGAAGAGGAAGAGGAAGAGGTAGAGGTGGAGAAATAAAATGCTTTACCTGTGGAAAAAACGAACATAAATCCTATGACTACCCAGATAAAAATAAGGAAGGAGGTGAAACTCACATTGCCAAAGCACAGAGACAGAATGTTGAGGCAAAATATGCTAAGGGTGGAAGATCGTTGATGATGAGAAAAGTTCTTTTAACGCCAGAGAAGGAGGTGGAGAACCCATTCCAAAGGAATAGACTTTTTCGGACTGCTTCTAAGACCAAAGACAGGGTATGCAAAGTCATTGTGGACAGTGGTAGAACAAACAATCTCATTTCTACGGAGATGGTAGAAAAGATGGATCTGGAGACTATTGAACATCCAAGCCCATACAGAGTTTTGTGGCTACAAAAAGGACATCAGGTAAATGTCACTAAACAATTAAATGTCACTAAACAATGTTTAGTTGAATTTAAAATAGGAGGATATAAGGATGAAATATTATGTGATGTCATTCCCATGGATGTTTGTCATCTATTGCTAGGCAGACCATGGCAATACGACAAGAATGTGATTCATGATGGGAGAAAGAACACATACACCCTAGAGAAGAATGGGAGAAATCACATGTTGTTGACAAATAAGGATAAATAAGTAAAACCAGAGGTGAGCAACATTGTACTTCTCATGAGTGGGAGGGAACTTCTTAAGGAGGTTAAGAAGAAGGAATATACACAATTCATTGTGGTCAGGAAGCCTAAAATTGTTTTAACTAGTACAAGGATGGATGATTTACCAGAGGATATCCATAAGTTGCTGGAAGAGTTTGTTGATATAGTAGTGAATGAATTGCCTTGTTCATTGCCACCAATCAGGAGTATAAGTCATCACATTGATCTTATACCTAGAGCTAGTTTACCAAACAAAGCAACATACAGATTGATGCCACAGGAGAATGAAGAGGTCAAGAGACAGGTCTAGGATTTAATGGACAAAGGGTTGGTTAGAGAAATCTTGAGTCCATGCGCTATTCCATTAGTGCTCAGCCCAAATAAAGATGGAGGCTAGAGGATTTGTACAGACTTAAGGGAAATCAACAAGATTACCATTAGATATAGATTTACTTTGCCAAGGATGGATGATTTGTTGGATTGCTTGCGTGGAGATTTTTTTTTTTCAAAAAATGATTTGAAGAACGAATATCACCAAATCTGAATGAGAGAAGGTGATGAATGGAAGACAACATTTAAGACAAATGAAGGGTTGTATGAATGTCTTGTTATGCCATTTGGCTTAACAAATGCACCTAGTACTTTCATGAGATTGATGAATGAAGTCCTGAAGGATTTCATAGGAAAATATGTCATCGTATATCTTGATGATATATTGATTTTCAGTAGAACAAAAATAGAGCACTTGAAGCATTTGGTTATAGTGATGAAAATATTACAACAAGAGAAGTTGTTGATAAATATGAATAAGTCATCGTTCATGAAGATAGAGCTCATTTATTTAAGGTTTGTTATCTCTACAAATAAGATGAAAATGGATCCAGATAAAGTGGAGGTGATTAAGAATTAGCCATCACAGAGGAGTATATTTGAAGTTAAAAGATTTCATGGATTGGCTAGTTTCTACAAGAAATTTATCAGAAATTTCAGTGGGATTAGTGCACCGATGATGGAAATGGTGAAGAAAAGACATAAATCTTTTCACTAGATAGAGGAAGCAAAAAAAAGTTTCAATCTGTTGAAAAGAAAGATTACTGAACAACCAATTTTGGTGTTGCCAAATTTCAGTAAGACATTTCAGGTCAAGTGTGACGCATGCAGATTTTCAATTGGAGTGGTCTTGAGCCAAAACAATAGACCGATTGCATACTTCAGTGAGAAATTGAATGAAGAAAAGATTAAATATTCAACATATGATAAGGAATTTTACGCAGTCATACGGGAACTAAAGAAGTGGAGGCAGTATTTGGTTCCTAAAGAGTTTGTTTTGTACAGTGATAATCATGATTTACAATTCATGACTCAATAGGAGAAGTTGAACCAAAGACATGTTAAATGGGTTGAATACATGCAAACTTTTACTTTTGTAATTAAACATATTTTTGGAACTTCTAACAAAGTTGTTGATGCTTTGAGCAGGAAATGTTTGTTGATGCAGGAATTTAGAATCAAAACATTGGGTTTTGAGAACCTCAAGGACATGTACAGAGACGATACATATTTTAAAGAGGCGTATGAGGCATCTAAGAATCCAATTCTTAGGCACAGGAGTCAATGGACTGAATATATGATCCAGGATGGATTATTATTCAGAGGCAATCAACTGTGTATTCCAAAATGCTCCATGAGGGAGAATCTGTTGAAAGAAAAACACAGTGGAGGATTCGTTGGACATTTCGGTCATGACAAGATGTTCTCAAAATTAAATGGCTCATATTTTTGGCCAACAATGAGGACCGATGTCAAAATATTTGTGGAAATATGTATAATTTGTCAGCACATAAAGGGAAAAAGGTAGAACACAGGGTTATACCAGCCATTACCCATACCTGAGAGGCCATGGGATATAGTGAGCATGGATTTTATGTTGGGGTTTCCAAGGACACAAAGAGGATTTGATTTTATCTTTGTGGTGGTAGACAGATTTTCAAAGATGGCACATTTTATACCATGTCATAAAACCAGTGATGCAACTCACATTACGAACCTGCTTTTTAAGGAAGTTGTCAGACTTCACGGCTTACCCAGAAGTATAGTTTCAGATCAAGACACCAAGTTCGCAGGACATTTCTGAAGGACTTTATGGAAGAAGTTGGGGACACATTTGTCTTTTAGCTCAACTTATCATCCTCAGATAGACGAATAGACAGAATTTGTAAACAGGAGCTTGGGAGATTTTCTAAGGATCCTAGTGATTGAACACCACAGTTAGTGGGATCACATTCTGCCACAGGCAGAATTTGCTTACAATGATTCACACAACAAAAGCACAGGGAAGATTCCATTTCAGATTGTTTATGGAATACAACCAAGGGGAGTTTTTGAATTGAAAGATTCAGAATAGAATGAAACTAGAAGTGCTAGTGCAGAAGATTTTGCAGAGGCAATGAAAGAAGTTCACAGCCAGGTGAAGGAGAGATTGCAGAAATCGAGCTAAGAGTACAAGCGCAGAGAAGATCAACATAGGTGAGAACTTCAGTTTGAAGTTCATGATTTGATTCTTGCACGTCTGAGGAAAGAAATGTTCCCAAGAGGAACATATAACAAACTAAAAATGAAAAAGATTGGACCATGCAAGGTCTTGAAGAAATTTGGGGCAAATGCATATGAGATTGAATTACCCAATGGGATCGGAATTTCACCGATATTCAACATCTTGGATTTGTACCCTTATAGAGCTGAAGAAGACAATGAACAGACAGAGGTTTAGTGGACTAACAAATGCCTGTAGCTGAAAATCCATATCTGGAAAGTATACTTAACAAGAGAGTCAGCAAGAAGACCAGGAGAAAAGAGTATTTTGAATACTTGTTAAAATGGAAGGGACATCCAGTTGAAGATGCCAGCTGGAAAAATGAAGTAGAAATTCATAAGCATGAACATACTATGCAAGAGATCATGAATAGGAGTCCATAAAAATTTTCAAGTAAGCGAGCATGATGCAGGAGCATCCTCAACACTAAGCAAGCATGGAGGCGGAAGACAACTCGGATGAACGCCATCACATTTTGGCACATGTCAAAAATGTTTTGAAATGTTTTTGAAAGTTTGGATGCATAGACATTAATGAAATAGTTAATAAGGTGTACTTCCATATTGTAAATAGATCTTGAGCAATCCACTCTCATCTGTAGGATGTAGAGGCATTTAAGCATATTTAATGAAAGTAGGTAGATTTAAAATTCTAGATTAGACAGTTTTAGGAGCTAGAGGGAAAACGACTATAGACACCCTCATCTTTGTATCATTGTATCATTCAGAGGATTGTATGATTAAGCACATTAGCATAGAGGAGAAACAAAGAGTAGCATAGAAGAATCCATGAACAGAAGTTCTGAGATTAATATATGAAGCTTTGAATTCAGGCTCATGGTGTTCTAATACTTTTTGTGTATACATGTTGAATGCTATGCTTATGGTTGTTTTACTCTTTCTATTGTGCATTTTATTTTCTGCTATGTATGCATGATTTCATGTTAAATATTTGAAGTTTGAGAGAGTAATGGAATGAGTTTCAATTGTTTCTCTTCTTGAGTAATAATTCTTGCAAGGAGTGCATTGACAGAATTCAGAGTTTACCTCTGAAAGCTCAGGAGGGATATCGTTGTTCTCATTTCAACCGAAGTGCAAGACAAGCACATAAGCTGTGCAAGGTGTGTGTAGGCTAGTCAAGACCTTAGAATCTATAGACTAAGGTTGAGAGGTTGAAGGATTGTTGTTGCAGAGTTACACAGACTCAAGGGATTCAAATATTCAGAAATATTTGGAGAAGTGCCACAAGGAGTGTGTGCAGAAGCCTTCTAGGAGACTTGAGTTTGCGAAAGGAAGCTCAGGAGGGTTAGGGAATTTGAATCATTCGAAAGAAAGGCAAGAAGCACCAATAGTTGTTCATAGGCTGAATCCTAGAGAAGGATTGCAGGTTTGATTTGAGCAGAAGGTTATTTGAGAAGGGATTGAATGGTCTGAATTCTCAGAAGAGAACTCCCGAAATAGCAAGGACTATAGTATTCGTAGAAGTTGCAGGGGAGTTAAGCATCAGAGAAATCCACCTTTGAAAACTAGAGTCAACATGGACCATCGATCGTGATCTGTTCAGGTTGTTAGATCATTTTGGGAATTCAGAGTTTGGGACTCCAAAGTGCAAGACAAAACCTTGGCTAATCAAGTTCCTGAAACGTGAAAGGAAGGTTCATGTGTGAAGTTAAGGAGTGAAAAATTCTGGAAATCAGAACTTTGGAGTTCGGGGTTTTGGAAGTCCTAAGGATGGGTGATCAAGACTTAGCAAGGAGAAAATTCTAAAATCAATGGCCATGACAGAGTATTTATTGGCATTTCGGGAATCAGGTTTTCGACATTCTCATTGACAAGGTGTAACAACCCTCCTAGTTAAGGACAACTACTCTGACAACAGGTGCAATTTTTTTTATTTTTTTTTAACCGTGTGTGCACGCGTGTAGAAGAGACAACCCCCTCAACTGTATGTCACCAGTCGAACCAACCAGACGCAAGTAAGACGAACACAATCAAGACGACCCGACACCTCACAGTGACCACAAGAAATAAATGCTCCTGGACATAAGGCGTGGAACCAGCAGCAGTAAGAAGAAAAAGACACCAGGGGTTAGGTACAATATTGTCACAGAATGAAGGAATCCAACAGTAGAGTCGCAGTAGTGGAACTGTGCCTTTAAATAGCCCGAGACTACTGATACGGCTCAAAGTGTGTCACAAGAGTGGAACTGTGCCTTTAAACAGCCCGAGACTCTTGATATGGCACTAGATTCCTTCCACCGGATTTACACACAGACAAAAATGCTACGCTACAAGAGGTGTCTAGATCCTGCCTGACAAAAACAGGCTACGCAATACAATACCACAGAGTACTACAAATCAGGGAAAATCATGACCTCTACGGGAGACGCAATTCAGGAGGACTCAATCGACACTATGCTTAATTCAAGGCATTCCAACATGTAATTTCCTCATTAATAATAAACATTACCAATTCCTAACCATTAACACAGAACAATAATAATGTCGGCGTTCCGTATCCTATGCACACAATCAGCCTCCTTGCTTTGGTTAGTACTCTAGCCAATCATTACAATTAACCTTAACAATTATTATTAACATTAACTTCACCATAAGCATTAACATTAGGCATTACGATCAACGGAAACTAAAATAATCCAAACTTAACATTGACATGACAATAATCATTAATCTTAAACATCAATAAGGTTAACGTTACTTCGGTAATATAAGGACTTCGCAATTTCTAACCCAACTCGTGGTAAACTACAATGACCTCACCCTAGCGCTAGCATCATTACATCAAGATACAAGGACTTCGCAAGTAATCCACCATATATTATCTTTAATTCACCATGTAGTAATAATATATCTCTACTCACTCCATCATCAACAAAATTTATTGGCGCATTCAAAACAATCATTCTCTGTACCTGCTACCGGGGTGGTTATTCCAATAATCAAGAATACTGATAAAGTAAGAAACATTGGGATCCATTCTTCATTATTACATAGATTCTTATTGTGCATAAGTCTAAATATAAAACTCAAATGGGAACCCATTTATTGAAGCGTTACTCCACCCTGATGACACAACCTCTCTCTTTTTCTTATGGAATAACCTCTAAATTATTAAAATCTCTTGATAACAAATATAAGGGGTAAGGGTAATAGACATCAAATTTAATGACATATCCTAATGATATATAAAGA
>CBVK0100135472.1:0-14368 GCA_900067695.1 Picea abies
CTGATACGAATTGTTGGAATATTTATCAATACTAAGAGGGGGGGGGTGAATCATTGTTGCACAACTTTAACAATATTTAAAACTCCTTTTAACTTCCATTAATCATCCCAAATCATCAACAATTTAGAGAACTAACCATGTCAACAAAGTCACAGTACACAGATATTTTATGTGGAAACCCAAATGGGAGAAAACCAAAAAATATTTTTTTAATAAAATATTGTAGGCACCAACCTACTGTTAGAATATTTGCAGGCACCAAGCTACAATTACAATATTTGTAGGAACTAACTTTTTGAAGACACCAATCTTCTTGATTGGGCACCAACTCAACAATAATGTTTGCAGGAACCAACCTATAGGAGACACCAATCCCCTTGGCTGAGGACCAACTCAACTCTTCCAGTATGCACCAACCTACAACTATAGTATTTGCAGGAACCATCCTGCAGGAGACACCAATCCCCTCAAGCTATCAATAATATTATATTCACTATTTTCTTCAAGCCTTCACCTGTACAAATATATTTCTCTGTCTCTGCTGACACAATATTCTCCACCATCTTACATTCTTCATGAATTCAGATACTCTTTAGACCTTTCACCTCCTAGCCACCCTTAGACATTTACAACCTTCTTCCCTTCATTTTTTGCAACTTGAGATCCTTTGTGTCTCATCATTTTGCACTCTTCAGATGATCCAACCTCAGCCTAAGAACCTAAGTTGTCTCATTCTCACATACACCTCCTTATTTTTAACCAACCCACACACAATCTCAAAATTATTATGTCTTCGATACTTATAGAGCACATACACTCAATAATTTGTTCACTACTCATTGGGTCATCTCCAGATCCATGCTTTCCATAAAAATTGAGCTATGCAAATCCTTCAAAAACAATATTAAACATCTTCCATCTCACATGATTTTTGTACCATCCTTTAATTCATAGCAGCCATGAGATATGGATTTTCAATGAATTTCCACCGTTGATTTTCTCTCCTTCTTATTGGGACCATCGGGGTGTTGAGACACTTAACACCACCATGACACTCAGTAGTTGTTGGATATGTCTTCATTGAATTGTCACCATAGATCTATGATTTGGTTCATTAGGACCACCAATTCTATCGAGTTCCCAGGCTATCTGGATATTATCCTATCAGCCTCTTATCAACCTTCAAACTTGCCTCCATTGGAACCCATATGTTCGTGAATAACTCCACTATGACAAGAGAATATTCGATGGAATATATTATGATGGATCCAATGATCCTCAGAGTCTAATATTAATGGATCCAATCACATCGATCCTTCAACCTATGTGATTGTTATCTCCTATCCTTTAATATTTTTGTGGGATGTTCAAGTGGGTTCCACGATAGATCTATGGCTAATAATGCATCTCTCCTACACGTCAATCTATATTCTAGATTGCTCCTCAGATATTCTCATTATCAAGGTGCTCCCACTCTGATGGATAAGGATCCTCAGAGTCTGGAATGAACAGCTCTCAATCATTCTCGGAGTCCTCATCATCAAAGTAACAATGTTGGAGATAACATAGTCCACTCTAACCATCAATTTATAACGAGCGGTGGAGATCCACTCGTCATTCCAAATCAACGGATCTCAATCATTTTCATATTCTTCATCCTTGAAGCTAGTCCTCTCAATTATTCCTCCCAAACCTATGACAACCTTCCTTTCGATGGGCCTAGACTCGCCATATAGTCATCAATGGTCCAGATTCTCTCCCATTGTCACTCTAATAGATCGACGACAGTTGTGAGCTTGGAGTTACCTTCATCCAAGTCCTTGTGAAACCTTACACTCAAATACTTTGATGGCCTTTCTATTCGGTCAATAGTCCATATTATTTCGATAATATTCTCCAATTTATCAAATGGATCCTACTAACTCGGAGCTTCCCATCGGACTATCAACACCTGGAACACTCTAGCTACCATGTTGGCATCCTTGTCACTTCTAACCACCAATCTATCACAATACATCACCCTGACATCGATCTCCTTCCTCAAGATAGATCCTCATAGATCAATGGTTGAGGGGGATCCTTGGACCTTATTGTCATTAGACTCCATTCTCAATCCCTCCTTCTAGACCTCCAATGGAATTCCTTCTAATAGACCTAAAACTAGTATCAACGGTCCAGTATATCTGATACTACTGATTCGATTAGATTATCGAATACCATTTCACTTGATCACTCTGATGACTCAAACATTCCCCTTATTGTCATTACTCTTAGTTCTTTGTGCCTTTGATAGATCAATGGTTCCTATTGACTCATAGTTTCTCCCATCAAAGTCATATTAAAATCTCACACTCAAGAACTCTGATAACCTTTCCATATGATCAATGGTCCATATTCTCTCCCAAAATTTCTATGATAGATCAATGGTTGTTGTTAACTCTAAGTATCCTTCATCGTCAGAATCCCCGTTACCTTTCATGCTCAGACCAATGGTCTAGATTTGTTCATTATGTTGAATCAACAATTGTGATGTCCTCCATATCAAACATAGAGTTTTCTTTATGGTAATTGTTTGATTTGGGACTTGTCATTTACACAAGGTAACAATAGTTAGTTGCCCCCTACCTATGACATCCATGGTTGTCACAGTATTTGACATCAATGACAACATAATCCAACATGTTGAATGACAGATCTATGTGCTTTAAAGACATCAATAATACACAACTCCACCCTGGAAAAAAATCACACATTTTCCATAAAGGAAAGTTATTTGATACCACAAGTTAGGTACCATATCTATTATAATAAGCAAAAAACAAAAATACTACAAAAAATACTGCGGAACAATAAAATCTAGAGAATGACAATACCAAAAATGATACCTTTATTGATAGAAAGAAATTTTCACTTGCCTCTTCGAGGGGGAAACCTCTAGCAAAGGAGCATGATCTATTACAATAATTCTCAAGACAAGGATTTCTCATGCGTGCTACTCTTATTTACACTAATTCTATCATCTAAAGAACGTTCTATATGAAGATATTTCTAGACGTGAAAGCTTCTATTAGGTCTTTTTACATTGACTTGTTCACATTTATTAAATACGTGTTATTAACTAATGTCGGCCTTTATTACATGGAAAATATATTATTCTACCTACATGAGGGGTTAGGGAGGTTAGATCCCTAACGATGCTCCTTCTTCAATTCTTGTCAAAGTTGGTTTTTTGTGATTCCTTCATCCCATGTTTGTTCTATTTTCACTACACTCACTTACATCATTCAACTAGGAGATTATTCCATGAGTGGTCTTCTAGTGAATTGTTTGCTCCAAAATGGCCACAAGAACTAGTACATGTAGGAGTTTTTTTCTTTTGTTGCCAATAATAGCTTTAATGTTGGTTTAGGGTAGCAACAACAGTTCCATGTATGATAATTTCATACTCTCCATGACAACCTCTCATAAAAATAGTAGTATAAATCCTATTGAATGCATCCTTATGATTCTAGGAAACCTCTTGATCTGTTGAATAAACTCCTTAGAAAATAACAGCTCAAACACTATGCAAACTAGCTCAAAGACAGTCCCTCGTTAGGCTAAATCAAGGGTTGTTTATGCTGAATGAAAGAACCCTTCATTTACAGTTATGGAACTAGTTTTAAGCATACCAAATTCACTCAATTGATATGGAAAATAGGATTCTTTTCAGGTAGCCATATAATTCACACTAAGACAACATCCTCAAATCCTCATTTATCCTTGCACAATGTGCAGACTATGATGAAGATATATTATGTTTTCTTGAAAGAATAAAACTCTTACACATGTCTTTCCTTCCTTCCTTTTTACACCCATCATCATCTTAACATTATATCTGGTCAAACTCTCAACATTGACTCTTGACTTTTGATCTCAAAGGTCATCAATCACTTTTGTCAGCATGGTTTGACTAGCACTTTCTTGATACCAAACATGTTGGTGGGTAATAGGGCCTCAGACACGTGATGCTATGAATAAATTATTTTGATGAAATTGGTGATAGTATGAAAACATGATTGATGTGTATACATTTGTCATAATAATAACCAAATTCCATGTGGTATTTGCAACGATGTGTGTTACAATCTATGCATATTCTAACATGCCAATGTTTTCATTTCATGAAAGATGTTTGGCCTAGGTTTAAATCTTTGTGCTAATTCTTGAATCTCTCATAGAGGTATGTTTGTTTCGTATCAAAAAAGTGTTTTTTGGGGGCTTTAAGGTCCCTTAACATCTTCAACAAACTCCATGTGAGAACAAGGAATCCTACCAGCAAAGGCTCGATAATTTTTTTGACCTAAGTTGTTGACGATATCTCTTCTAATAGAATACTTTTGAAGAGTTTTGGCACTTACCTTAAAAATGTTAGATGTGTGTGTGATAAAGTGATGTTTCCTTATGGTCTTGTTTACAATTGATTCAAACAACACATAACAAGACTCATTATGGTATTACGAACAAGTATTATTTCCAATTGTATTAAAATAAGGTTGAAGTATTCTAACAAAATAATTAGTGGTGTTTGAACTTTGTAACCATCCTTATTCCTAAAAATTTCCTAACAACTAAAGTGTGTGATTTTAACAAAGCCAAAAATAACTAGTATTTAGATGCATCATTTTTTATTCAAAATACGCTTTAATAATTTTGTTGCACTACCAAACAATAGCTCATTGAGGTAAATTACCTTCAAGGATATATAGAGATATTTCATACACATGCGCACATCTAGGAGTTCTTGAACCTGCACTATATAAATGAGAAAGGAAGGTGCACCCAAAGTCTAGAACCTATCACCATGGCATTGCATAAATCACTATAAGATCCTAGCACTTCATTCACCTAATGGTTAAGATTAGGAGTGCACTAGACATGTTGGAAAGTCTAGAACCTATCACCATGGCATTGCATAAATCACTATAAGATCCTAGCACTTCATTCACCTAATGGTTAAGATTAGGAGTGCACTAGACATGTTGGTGGTCACTATTATGAACATCTAATTGTTCAAAAAACAATTTCACTACAATATCCTCTATAGTGGAATGTTGTAAAAAAATTGAATGTCTAATTTTCCCCTTTGTATAATTAGTGTCTACCAAAATTTCCATGTTTTTTTTCAACTTGATCATTGCTTGTTAATGGGAAATTGGTTCAAGGTTTCAATGTTAGAATTGGAATAGCCTAAATTGGACATATACACTTCACATGTGGTGATTAATTAGAGATCACCATGGCACTTGTTGTGCAAGGAATTGAGGTGGTTATTGATGGATGCATATGTTTTGTCATACCAAACTTTGCATTTTTTATTAGTTCATTGACTTTTTCATAGGGTTATTCCTTCCTATGAAACTTTCTTTTATCGATTGTGTCTATTTCTTGTGTAGAGTTGACCTTTTTTTTAGATACAATGATGTTTTTCTTTATGCATTTTTTGTTTTGTTCGAACAAAAGAATGCATGCATTATTAACATGTGCACATTAATAATGCACGTGTACTTTTAACACGTTTTTTTTTTTTGCAATGGTTTAAAAATTGACCTTAAACTATTAGAAAACCCTTTGTATGGAATATGTGGTCCAAGAATGGTATATGGGGCCTATTAAAATACTTGTCACACCAATGGTGGGTATCTTGGCTCAAATCATGCTTCTAGGTCGAAAATCAGTGGCTTCTAGTTTGCACCATAAACTCCTTCTCCAACCCACACCATAAACATTAATTAAGGCTATGGTTGGGATTCTTTAGCATTTAAGTGGGATATGAGTGCCATGAGTAGGTTTTGTCCATTATAAATGGATCTAATAGCCTAAACATGGTGAGAGGGGGAAACAAGGGTCTTAAGCCCTAAATGAACCTCCTCAAGATCAAGCATTGTGGTTAGGGGAGGAAAACACTTGGACTTTATGCCCTAAATGTCACTTCTCAAGATCAATTTCCATGAAAAATACATACAAACCACAACACTAGCCATATCTAGGGACTCTTTGGCATAAAATTTGGATATGAATTTCATTTTGAGGTTTTTTGCACCAAAACCTCAAAGTGGATGGGTCCTAGGCCATTGATCATGGTTAAGAGATGGAAAACAAGTACCTCAAGATATTGTTGAATATTCTTGAACTCAAGAGACCTAAACAAGTCCTTTGTAATGGTTCTTTGTAAGAATTCATCTGGGATATGGGTTCCATGAATAGATTTTGTGCATTGGAAATGGGTCTTGACATCTAAACATGGTCAAATAAGGAAATAATTTCATTAAGCCCTAATTGAACTTTGTTGAGCACAAATACCATGAAAAACACCTAGAAACCACAACATAAACACTCACTATGGAGAATTTAGCATTTAAACATGGAAAAGTGGGATAAAACAACCTTGAGCCCTAACTAAACCTTCTTAATTTCAACCACCATGAACAACACCTAGAAACCATGGCAGGAACCCTTTCTACAAATTCTTTGGCATCTAAATTGAATATGTGTGCCATTACAAGGTCCTGGAAATCATGGGTAGGTTTTGGGTCCTTAAGCATGGTTAGGGGAGGTAAGAAAGAGAATCAAACCCTAAATCTTTCTTCTTAGTCTCAATAACCATGGAAAATTCCTCAAACCAACACATCTGATTTGTTGGTTATCATCCACCTCCAAGGGGGATATGGGCACCATGACTAGGTTAGTTTTGAACCAAGAATGGGTCTTAAGGTCTAGGCAAGGTCAAGTGATGATAACAAGGGCCTTTCATCACATATGAATCTTTTCAAGCTCAAGCTCCATGAACAACACTTACAATCCATGAAACTTCTCAAGCTATGGAATTGAACATGTCCTTGAACCACCACACGGGACCCTTGTAGGATATCTCTGGCCTACTAAATGTATCTTTAGGGGGTATTTAGCAATAAAGTTTGATACAGACACCATTATAATGTTTTTCACATTGAGGATGGGTCACGAGGCCTTGATGGGTATTATTACCCCCTCACATCTAGGGGTAATTGGAGGAGATTTTTTTCCTATGATCCACATTATAGACAATAGTTCCACAAATGACAACCATGGTTCTCCATAGATATATGAATAATGATTCTTCCCACATGTTTCACATCTCATTCTCACTTAATGACTATGGTGTTTGACCTACAGGAGGTAACTTGTTTCAATACTTTATATTAAGTGTTAATTCCTTATGTGTTTTTCATGTAAGTAGTGATCAAGTGGTTGAGTCTCTAAATTTGTTCCTTTTTTCCTTATTTCACCTCGGTGGTTATCATCCCCTACTAGATAAGTGTTGTCACTCTTGGGTAGAGTTGTACTACTAGGGGGAGATTGAATGCCCATAAAGAACCAAATAAAATCAAATCACCACACAAAACCAAAGAAAAAAAAAAAGCATGGGCAATACCCCCTCGCTACGAGATCATGACCCTGAAGTCCTATGCAATAAATGCATATCTAAAAAGGGACTAAGTGAAATTCAAAATCCAAAAAAGGTTGAATGAATAAAGAAAAATGCAAATAGGGGGTTTGGAAGATACATTTCCAAGGAAAGGGAAACTCATTGCACAAGTTCTCCCTCATACAAAGGCACTCATGTGGATGAATATATTACATAAACTCACATGACTATGCAGGACACTAAAAAATGTAAACCATGCTCCATAACATTTATCATCACACATTCCCCTTGATGGGTTTCTTGGGAAATACTTCTCCTCTTGGGTACCGACACATCTAATACAGGCTAACCATAACCCTCCCATACCTAAACTTGGCAAATTGTATGAATTATATAAGTTATTGCGAAGTTTGAAGATGATTATTAATGTGATCTACCTAATGGAATTTACATTTGGCATGAATCACTTATTATGTTGTAATGTACTTGTGTACATGCCTCCAAATTGATGACTACATTGGGTCACTTGAGCCCCTCTTTAGATGATGTACCTTGCATGTAAATGACATAGATATGAGCCTTGGTCCTTTGGAAGACGTTGAGGGGATACTTTCACATTTGATGGAGAAAATCCAACCTACTATTGATATCATCCCACATCCTTTGGAGGACGTTGACGGGATAATTGTGCACTTTATGAAGGATTCCCACCTAGTTTTGAGAGGCCATTCCACTTCTTTGGAGGGATTTGAGATTATTGAGTACATCGCACCCTTGTTGAGATCTCCTAGCACCCTTTTGGAGATGATGTGGAACATATTTTATGGGATGTTGCACTTTTTGAGATGATGTGTCACTTCGAGATGAAATATTGCACCTCTTGGAGGGAAAGTTTCACTTTTTGATCCCCTACACACCAATTTGGAGTGAGCCATCCACTCATGCAAATAATTCATGCCACACATGTGGCCTTTATCATGTATTTATGAGGGAAAATTTGGCATTAGATAAATTTTACTTCACTTTGGGAGAATCAATGAGGGTATTGTTGACCTATCCACTCTTGTATCATGGATTATTTATGTATTGGGACCTCATCTCAATGATTTGTAAAGAGATAAAGGATTATTTTATTTCCCTAGGATTTAGTTGGGAAAATATTATTATTATAATGAGAAGGGTGCTTGATCTCTCATATAAATAAGAGAAGAACTTCTCATTTGAATCATTTCTACTTGTGGAGGATTGCTACTACTTTATATTATTTATCTTCTCTAAAACCACTATGGATGGATAGTTAGAGCAACTTTTTGTGGAGATTGTCTTGTGGATTGATTTACAAATTTATGGATGCTCATTGATAGGGTTTTGAAGATTGAAAAATTTATTGAGTAGGTGGTCTCACTTTGTCTTGTGGATTTTATTTAGGAATGATTATAAATGTAATTGTGTTTCTCTAGCAATCTTTGTGCATTCTCTTCATATTTTTATTGAACAAATCCTTGTTTTTAAAGATCTTGGAAGATTACTACTAGAGTGTCTTCCCTTCAATCATTTTCAAGCCTTGTAAGGTACTAGGAGTATATTATAGGGTTTCTAATAGGAAACCCTAGATATACTTGCATCTCCTCAAGGGAATCCTTGATTAACCCCATATGCCCAAAACAATATATAGTAGGCACTAATATTCTTCCCCTTAGTCAATCATAAAACTAAAGTTAATATTATACTTTGTGGTTTAGGGTAAAACTAGGATTTGATAACATATTATAAACATTTCCAATCATAAAAGAGCCTATATATATCTTGGTATTTGTGCATGCACTTGACCTGAAAATCATCTTAAAACCATAAATTGTCTTGTTGGTTTTTATTACATCCCAATTAGAGCTAGACATCTTAGTTCTCTTGGTTGTTATATGAATTTGGCATCTTATAATTAGCTAGTTGTGAAAACCCTAATTTTATCCATCGTTTTAGCCCTAAATTGCCTTACTTATCACTTGTTTCAAGGGATAAAAACGTGTTGTTGTTATAACTTGTTTTGTTGATGTAATTTATCATTCTTTATACAATTTTTGCAATAGCTATCAGTATTTTCTTGAGTTGTAGTGATTGGGGATCATTTTACACTAAATATTGATTTGCTAAGAATCTTAAACAACCTTAGATCGACATCAACTCAAAATATAGAAATTAATTTGAATAACCACCTTATCCTCATCTTATTTGATATATTCCATTGGTGGTAAATTGTGTAGCTACATATAATGCTTTATACTTGATTGTGTCTTTCCTTAGGATTCCTTGAAACTATTAGGGAAGCCTCCCTTGTGTTGGATTTATCCTTGACTAAAATGAGGGAAGTTGTTTACTAGGTGACAGTGGTAACATCTTCAAATGTTCCACTCATTTTATACCTTGTGACGGATTTACACTAAGGTGCAATATTGTGTGATAACAGTTTGGTGATGTTGCAGGAGAATTTAGTCTTTCTCCTTAGATATCTAAGGTCTATGCTTCAACCATTTTATGGGTAGAAACCAAAGTCTTATCTAATTTTACTCATCTAGCGACTCCATTGAGGAAAGAATCCTTTTTGCCTAAGAAATTTTTGAAGACTTT
Organism: Picea abies; assembly: GCA_900067695.1. Lineage (NCBI taxonomy): Eukaryota > Viridiplantae > Streptophyta > Pinopsida > Pinales > Pinaceae > Picea > Picea abies. The sequence goes on from CBVK0100135472.1 coordinate 10,073, forward strand.
ATCCTTGTAAGGTGAAGCAAGAATAATTATAAAGGAATTGAAGATTCACCTTGGTGTCTCCACCTTCTTGATATGAGGTGTCATATTGTATTTTCAGATTTCATATCAAACTGCATATGTTCAAGTGAAGAATAATGGCACCATGGGAATTTCATGAGAAATATAGTGTTGTTGATGTTAAGAGAATTTCTTGGTAACCAAAACCTTTATATGTAGAATGGGTAGAATATATTCCAAATTTTGATGATGGTCATGTTTTGGCTATTTTCCATGTTGTAAATTTATTGAAATACATTTCAAAAACCAATGTTATGCATGAGGATGTTGATCCGAATTATTTTAGGGAATGATATGAAGGCGAAAATATAACAAAGAAATAAATAGAAGTATGGAAAGGAACACAGTAATACAGTAAAGCTCATATTCTATTTATGACAGTCTGAAATACAAAAGGATTTAAAATGCAAAAACACACAGGCTAGCTAGAATGGTGGTATCTTATCTATGAGAAGAGATGTGTCGGCTATGCTCATTCGCTAGAAGCTGAGTACAATGAGGTTCCAAATGCCTTTTTACAATAAAAAATAAATGAGAAAACCCTAAACATCCAAAACCCTAACCCCGAGAGATGAAACTCCAAAAGGTTTGTTGGTCTCGATGGGGGTAGTTGATACATCAACTTACCAAGGGCGTAACTTTTGCATACGATCTATATTTGGGGCGCTTGATACACCATTGGAAACATATAATCGACGAGTACATATTTTTTTAAGCCTAGTATTTTCCTTTGGATACATGCTAGGTGTTGTCAATCCCAAAAAACATCGTTTAGGGCCTCAAAACGGCCCCGAAAGTTTTGGAACCAAAAAATTGTAAAACAAATGCAAAAATGGGAATTGGTATTTGAGTTAGTGGAATAGGTGGGTGGCCATCGATATCCACCTAGATCATTCCTCTCCCCTTAGTAAGAAATGGTCTCCATTGTCTCAAGTTCCTGCAACAGATGAGGAAACTTATGTTGAATCTGACTCCTAGTGAGACACTTTCCTTGATGAAGAAACTACCCTACTTTGACGACCCGATGGAGTTTGAAAATATTCTTGCGGGTGTCCTTTGAATTGGTGTCCATGATATGATAAATATTTGCATGTTTTGTGCAGGAAGGATTGATTTTTGTAGTGGCCAATTGTTCGGCCACGTCCGGAGTGTCCAGGAGGGGTGGAAAATATGGTCAATGTAGTTCCACATTAAATATCGGGTGCAAGCCAAGGAAAGGAGGAATACTTAATTCAAAATCATTCTCACCCAAAGCCCATGTGATTGAGTAAGGCTCGTATCGGAGTGGGCGCAACCTCTAATGGGCTCCTATGAGGCACTATTTCTGCAAATGCAACCAGACTTTATCTCCCACCTGAAATTTGTGTGTTACCCGATGTTGAACGTGGTGTTGCTTGTACTTGGAATTGGATATCTGTACAATATCATGAAATTGTTGTTGGATGTGCTAGATGCACTCAACAAATTTGGTTGCTCAATTATCCTTGGTATGAGCATGGGAGGACTCTTCCTGTGCGATTGCAATGGGTAGAGCTACTTGAATGGGGGCCAATGGTTGGAAACCCAAGAACAACTGAAAAGGGTTGTGGCCAATAGATTTGTGGACGGATCTGTTGTAGCTATGTTGAACATAAGGAAGGATCCCATCCCATGTGTTTGGATGTTAGGAATTATACATCATCGAGATATGAACCATCATCTTGTTGACTACCTATGTATTTCCATCAGTCTGTGGGTGGAATGAAGTCAATTTGTCCAGCTTGGTGTCTATCATCGACCATAGGCTATACCAAAAAGTGCTCAAGAAACTACTATCTCGATCGGAGATAATAGTTTTTGGGAGCCAAAAATGAACCCAAACATGTGTGAAGAAGAGCTTGGCAATGGCCTTAATTTTGATGCTCTTCTTACAGGGTGCCAAAATTGCCATATTAGAGAATCTATCAATAAGCATGAAGACATAGTCATTTCCATGTTTGGTTGAAGGTAAAACAGACATGTATTCCATGGAGATGGACTCCCAAGGCATATCTGGAGTAGGAAAAGGGGTTTTGTAACACACCAAACCCCTAAATATACTTTCTAGGGGTGGGGCATCAAATTTCCGCTTTACCTAGTTCATAATCATTCCCTTGCTTAAGAAAAACCCTCTAAATCAACTTCCCTAAGGCTTACATCTCTTACTGTGTGCTTGAACTAGATATCAGGGTATTCCTCTCGACCTCGGGTTGAAAACTAGGAGCTAAGAACCTGCGTTAGCAAAGGTTTCAGTGCTTCGAAAGTTTCTAGACTTTAAGAGTTCCCAAAAGTGTTGTCAAAATATCAGATCGTCAAACCGCAGAGGATATCAACGGTCCACATCCTCCATCGAGATCCTACAGTTAAGGAGGGGGGATTCAGTGATCTATGCATAACACACCTTTTTCCAAATCCCCAAAGTCCCAAAATATTGCCATGTGCCCCTATCGCTTCCGCATTCGGTGTTCAGTGATCAACTATCATCATTAGACTTTTGGCCTTCGATGATTGAAGATTCTCATTGAATTCATATTTTTACCATACTATACCTAAACTCCCAAAATCTCGATCTCTCACCACGTGGCCTTGACCCTTCAGAGATTGATGTTCAGTGTTTGGTGTTGGATGTTCCCAAACTATAACATGCCCCAAAATCCTCGAACTCCCAAAGTTACCCAAACTCCTGTAGTACCATATACTTCACCAACCACATTGATTAGGTGAACACAAACCAGGAACTGACATGTGACTAGGGTCAAGGGGTTACACATGTCCTTGATAGGGGGTTACACCTATCATTCTCTAACAGGAACAATGGGTATGTAAATCATCCAAAACTGGGTGACATGTGGCACGCATAGTGCAGGTCCACATCACATCGAATTACATCATCAAGCCACATCATCATAGATGGATAAATTCTCGGTCCTTCAATCTAATAGTCTGCAAGATTCCATGTAGATCCATAGATCTATTGTTCTCATCACTTCACGGCTCCAGGATTCGATGTTTGTTGAATCCCCTTAACGCAAATCCCCCAAAGAAGTAAATATCTAGACTCTTGGATATTGTGCCATGTTTCCTCTTCGACCAACAGTAAATATTTACTCTGGTGTTCATGACTTCAGTGATTTTCACACCTTGAAAACCCTTGGCCAAAATCCTTCGGAGTACAAAGTCTCTGGATCACAGGATCGGTTGCCACGTACCCATTCATACAATGGCCTTGGTTACTTCGGTGATTCATCATTTTAAGAGTTGTGTGTGTGTGTCTCTTGACCTTCCCTTCAGACCCCACTGGATCTATCACCACACGTACATAGCATCTACAGCTAGGATTTACTTTGGATCATAGAGCTTCGGGGGAAACATGCATGTATCTCAATTAGTCGAATACCCAAACTCCTGAATAACCATGGATCTATGGACACATGTCCCACTAGCTTCAACGGTCTGGATTAAATCTAGGACTCTAGCATTTGGCTATTTCTACAGATTGTGGGGATGTAAGTCCCAAATTTCTAAATGGCTAGCTCCTTTCAGACTAGCATAGGGTCCCCAGACCCTGGTCACATGGGTATATAGAAAAATATTAAGGGATAAATGCAATATCCTCTTTGTAGAAAAGAGGTTAAGGACATGGGCACGAGCCCTCGGTCTTATGGGTGAATGATATGAAGGGAAGATGCCCTTCTCCCACAAAATTCAAACTTTGACACTCTCACTAAGGTAACTACACAAGGTTTCCAGGACTTAGGAATTTGAGTTGATCATACCCCCTCCCTCCTGTGGATTCATATATCATAACTATCTAGTAGCAAAACTAAGATAAAATGAAAGATCATGTAGATATAATAGTTTACAGAAATCACAGAGTTTTTCTAATAATTGTTCAGATACTAAAAGACTGAATTATAAACTCATATATTTCATCATCACATTCAACATAATACACCGAGTATGAAAATACTTATCAGAGCTGGAAAATGTGAAGCAACTACTGAAAGGGGTGCATGTTTACTCCCAACCATAGGCACAACCACTACTACTGAATTTACTACTAGCCACCCCCAAGCTATACCATGATTCTCTGGGAGAGATTATTTCTCTTTGGTCTGCAATGGTCAGGGATGAAGGTTACTCCCCTTCTCCCACAGGAACTTGGAAATTGGTTTTCTCTACTCCAAGCAAGGAGGTCTGCACGAGTACTTCCTCAGTCAC
>CBVK0100135473.1:0-14367 GCA_900067695.1 Picea abies
CGGGTTAGGACCTTAACATGCATCCAACCTGTACAACTGCCTTGTAATCAATCTGTATCTGAGTTGAACATGTATCAACAAAAATACAACAGTTACACGACCTGTAGTGTTGCAACATGCATATGTACGCACCCTATCTGTTATGAAACCCGCGTATGTGTGCAACCAAACTGTTATGCAGCCTGTGTATGTCTTCTAAAAACTAGGGTTTCCTTTTTCTTGAAAAATTCTGACCCTCTGTATCTTCTTTCATATAGATCTGTAACCTGTCACTATATCCAGACTGTATCTGTACCCTATGCATGCATCCTCATACATAACCTTTACCCAAAGCATATATACCTCTCTCTAGTCATGTGCCATATAGGTGTGTGTAATCATGAACAATTATAATAAACCTCACATGATCTAGTCATCAAACCCTTTCTAATATTCAGCCTCTCAATACATCAACCAATACAAGATATCAACCATATACCACAAAATCCCTTAGCTATATGCCAAGAAATACAATATGTGCCTCAAAAAGATGTATCAATGATAAATATACCAACACTGTTTTTCTATAGATCTGACTTATATAGAAGATCCCATGCAACCACTAGTATTTCTAGGGAGAATCCTCAAATCTCCATAACCATTTCTCATGCATACATCAAAATCCAACTATTCATAGAAATAAGACATACCTTTTGAACAAATGGATAGATCTGATGTATCTGAGCACTGCAGACCTTCCTGGGAGCTTTATCTCAGAATCTAGAACCTCTGCAAATTCATCTTCTCAAGTTTCCATGGATTTACCAACATGTAGACACCCTAATACAATGCCATCCCATGTACATATGCACCTTAATACACTGTCAGCCCGTGTACGCCTCAATATGTACGCACTGTTGGACACACCTACCACACTTAGAGGGGGGGGTGAATGAGTGTGGGGCTCTTTTTCCCAAAACTTGCCTCTTGCACAAAAACTCATAAATTAGCATTCAACATTTATTGATTACCCATTGCTGTCATTTATAACCAATTAGATGTGAGCACATATCAACAACATATATCAGAAATATATCATCAACATGTCATCACCACAATGAACACAAAGAACACAAGATGTATGTACAAATTTATTTTTATTACGGACTACAATCCTCGGGGTTTATCAACAACAACTGAATAGAGTACAACTCTGTAAGAGCACCTGCTCTATAATGCAAGACTCAACTTACACCATCAACACCAACTGAGATGAGGAAACAATCCTCAACAGATATCAATCTGTTAATAGGCACTTGTCCTGTCAGTAGTACATCCCGCGTGTGCATGTGCCCTAGCTCACTACAGCCCGTGTGTGCATGTGCCCTGGCTCACTACAGCCCGCGTGTCAATGCGTCCAGTGTATAATTCAATAAGCGTATGCTTCTGAGAAACATGCTCAGATCCTTTGTAACCTGCAATCACTTTCTCTTTTGTCTTCCACTGTCCAAACTGACCCACAACCAGTCACAACACATCCAAGTTCTCCAATATCTTGCTCATGCTAAATCAATATGAATGTTATCTCAATCATGTATAAACAACTAGTATACCATAGCAATCATGTCACTACTAAATCATAAGAGTACTTCTCACTCCATCAACCAAATCAACCAAACTGAACCACATCATAGAATCCATGCCAAGAATTCCCTAAGCATTCACAACACATCAAACAATAGTATCCATCAAGACAATAATGTAACCATACTAGTGTCTCAGTGATATATCTGAGGCCATAGAATGCAGATCTGGAACCTGCCTCATCATCCAAGAGCTTGGCACCAACTCAAACAAAAATCTCTATGATTTTATCCACTCCATGCTCCCTGTACATAGTCAGCCCATGTGTACACTCACCCTATACACAACCAGCCCACGTGTACATGCACCCTATACACAGACAACCCATGTGGGCATAAGAAAATAGGGTTTTCTGTGAATTTGAGAATTTTTCCATCAAGATCTCCGACATTGCCGAAACTTTGATGCATCCATGAGATCCTCCTATCGCTCTCTTCCTCAGAATGGATCTTCAATCATGCTCAAGAGATCCACACCAATAAGATGCTCTCACAAGAAGCTCTCCATCAATACTCCACAAGATATTCACAAGAAGCTCTTCATTCATCCACAAAAGGGATTCTCATCACATGTTCATTTTACAAGAGATCCTAGCTTCTTATTTATACTTTCATCTTCTAGGTCACTTAACCCATTTTTAGGTTACTTAACCCATTTCTAGGTCACTTACCCTATTTTCCTTATTTTAGGGTTAACCACTTTCCATGAATAGAAAGTTCTCCAATACTTTATCATTTAAATATTCCTTCTTGATTTTGTCACTTCATTTTATCATTTAAATAATCTTTCTTGATTTTGTCACTTTACTTTATCATTTAAATAATGATTTCTTCTTTTCAAGCACTTTGACTTCTTTGACCTTTTGGGGCTTCAAGCCATCATATGGGGGTCCTTCAACTTCGTAGAGCCATAACTCTCAAACTGTGAGGAGTTATGTGACATTCCACATACCACCGAAAATGGGATGACAAGCACTATCCATCTAGGATAGTTTCACCAATAGATTCATTGATCTTCATCTCATTAATCCACATGCAATCATGGGCCCTCCAACCATTCTTCTAAGATAACTCAATCCGTAAAGTGTCTTCTCATGAGGGAATTCACCATAAGGGGACCACTTTGGAGTTCATCCATTTGTGCACCTTATCAACCATGATAAGACAATAATGATTCATCTTTGCAACAATTGGTTTCCACTTGGACATCTATCATTCTCATCAAGGGCATCATATCAATGATCCATCTTTATCAATTGGTTTCTACTTAGACATCTATCATTCTCATCAAGGGCATCATATCAATTGGTTTCCACTTGGACATCTATCATTCTCATCAATGCATATTCATTGTTCATCAATCGTCAATCAATCAATTGCTTGACATCAATCAAACCAAACCATTTACTTCAATGACATATGATCCAAAAATCTCCCAAATAATCAAACCATTGGCATCAATGACAACATGATCCAACACACACCCTAATACATTTTCATCCCGCGCATGCCTAAGAAAATAGGGTTTTTTAGTATTCGCTGTAATTCCAAGAATTTCGCTGTCAACCCTTCATACTACCTTAGAATTTCACAACTTCAGATGTATCAATGATTACTTGCAATAAGCCTCACACAACAAAAGATATTCAATGTGTTCAAGTGTGATTAAATGAGAGAGCCTTGCCTCTTATTTATACTTTCATGTAGTATTCCATTTTCCTTATTTTAAGGAGTTCTCCATTAACTTTATTATTTAAATAATTTCTTTGCAAACACTTTGAATTTTTGGGGCTTCTAGATGACTCATGAGGGTTCTCCAACTTCACATGGCCATAACTCTCTAACCGTGAGGAGTTATGTGATGTTACACATACCACCAGAAATGGCATGACATGTACTATCCATCTAGAATAATTTTACCTGCAAATATATAAAAAATCATACCATTATCCATTAAACAAACTTGGGTCCATTACCCATGCCTTTGTGCTACTGCAATTTGCCACCAGACTTTCTTCAAGGGTTGACATGGAGTTCATCCATTTGTACTTCTTATCAAACATGATAAGACAATAATGAGGCATCTTTAAATCAAACAAATTTGGGTCCATTACCGAAACCTTTGTGCTACCAGACTTTCTTCAAGGGTTGACATCAATGACAACCAACCTTAATCAAAAAGATCTTGCTCCATGAGGTACAAGTCAGGAATCGTGGTAAGTGTCACTTTAATACTTGGGGAATTTGAATATGTTGCATGAAAACTTCTCTTGATAATGGAACATTTTTCTTGGAAATTATTCTTTTTTCTTTATTTCACCTTGGTGAGTGTCATGATTTCCTAGTAAGTGTCCACCCTTGGGGAAATGGTTGTAACTAGGGGCTTTCCTTGAAGGGTTGTTGTACCATTCCAACTTACACTTACAACTTTCCATTACTTCTTATCTTTCGTGTCCCCATATTTTAGGTCATCATGCTTATTGACCCAAGAAGGGCATGTACCTCATTCCATGGGAAGAAGGGGATGAAGGTCCATAGGCTTGTAGATGGTGTTGAGGAAAAGGTATGGGAAACCTTACTCAAGAATTTTCAGATCTTGCCGGGCTAAATAAATATAGTTGGGAATGTCACCCAAGATTTATAGCCTTAAAACAATAACCTAATCCACAAGTATTAAGTACAAGGGATCAAGACTGGTTTTTATATATTGTCTGTAGCTGTGCAAAAGAAATAAGCTTAAAAAAAAGTTACATGAATGTGTACATAAATTAGATGAGTGTGTACATGGAGATAAAAGCAAAAGAGTGAAACAAATCATTAAAACACATATGTGAGACTGAAACAATAATCTGATTTTTATATTTATTTCATTATGAGATACAAGACAAAGTTCTCTTTACAAACCTTTGCGAGGGTAGGGACCAAAGTCAGATTTAGAAGCCTGCAATGGGCACTATACAAAAAGACTAACAAAAAAAAGAAAACTGAAGCTAAATATTTGGATCAACTTGCCACAAAATGTTGTCACTTGACTCTGTAAGATATTCTTTATCAGTCATGAAATTCATTTCATAAACAAACAAGAATACATAGACTGCCAAAGATAAATCATACACCTTTAAAACAAGATGCTGAAATATGTGATTTGGTTTTTGAATCCTGTTGCCTTCAATAAGACCCTGCTGTCATCAAGAGAGTTAAGCCTTCTAGTAAACTTAGAATGAATGCAAATTGACAGTATCTCATTAGTATAGAGAAAATCTTATGGCTATAGTTCTCATTCTATTCTCTCTCTCATTTGCCTCTTCTTTTCATTGAACTTTTATTTCTTCTCAATAAGTTATGGTAGTTCAACTACCTTTTTGGTTAAGCTTAGCTAGATGAACTAATTAGTTGAGACAAAATAATAATAATATATTTAAATAAAGGTCTAATTAAATAATAACTAAATAGGTGGGACCCCTTATGACTCCCATTTCCATTTCTTTTAATAATCATCAAACATGAAATATAAAACCCCAATCATTTGATTCAAACATCTTCCTTGTAACTCTTGTTCTTGTATTTATAATCAAATATTTAAATATAAGAAAAACATAACATGACCATATAAAAAAATAGCATTATATCCATGTTGTCAAAAAAACTGCCTAAATATATGTTTGTTGTCCAAAACATTGTCAAAGTAAAAATACCATTCTCAATAGAAAATAACATAAATCATCATTAAAAACCATATTTATCGTGAGAGGCATTTGGCCTGTTCTCACTGCTGTCCTCTTTTGATATTTCTGTGGCAGCCTTAGGCTGATTGGAACCTTGAGGCTGAACTGCACTGATAACATGAGAACAATCATCTTTGAGATGAAGACGAGAGGACACAGATTCAAAAGACTCTTTGGATGACTTGGAGGGAGTGGCCACTCCTTTTCCTTTATCTTGCACAAGATTGGGAACATTGGTTTTTAACCTCTTAGTAGCATGAGAATGCTGCATGGGTGAGACAACATGATCAGCTTGGGAAATTGGATTCTTTGGTGGTGGTGGAGGGGGTAATGGAAAATAAGTAGTAGGCCAACCGTGGTGATGAGAAGTAGTCTATTGGACAATCTCTTGAAAACCATCATTGGCAGGCGGTTCTCGCTGCATAGACATGTGAGGGGGAACACAGATACCAAAATTTTTTTTATGTGGTTGAAAGGGAGGCCTCTCAGGTCAGGGTTGGAGAATCCCATGGCCAACTTGGTTAAAGAATCCAACTTGAAAGAGATGATTTAATTTCTGTGGATCCACATCAAAATGTATTGAAAATTGTGGCCTTCTATGGCACCTCTACCAATTTCATTTGCCTCTATAATTACCTCTTCCATTACTGCCTCTACTAAAGAATCTCATCCTGAAGCAATATTCCAACATGTTATGAAAACCTTTTAACAATCTATGCATAAAACTATACCTAAATAAAATCAAAAGGTTGGCTCTATTATTCACGTAGAAGCACATGCAATCCATCCATCAACTCTTAAAAATCCAATCAATCAATTTTCCATTTGAAGAGGGAGTGGTAGGGATATCGGGAATATGAGGGGGATATAATGTGTGAAAAGTGGTAGAATGGATGGGAAATGACCAACGAGTACGGTTCAAGTAAATGCAGACGTAACAAAAACTGTATCCATGTTCAACTTTCAAACACCAGTCATTATCTTAGTCTTTTCTATTTTGTTGTTAATCTTTTCTCTTTTCAAAATGGATTTAAATTTAATAATAGAATAAAGAATGATTCAAATGTATTTGGGAAGGCGAGGGGGATATAATGAGAAAAAAATGGTATAATGAGAGGGAAAAATGATTACTGTTCTATTATATGCAATGATATCCAAAAAAATGTTATCACCATCAATAAAATAATTGCCAAAACGTTTCTCTGTTTAGTAAGTCAAATCCAACACACAACTATTTTCATATCATCCAATATAAAACCCCAGGAAAGTGCCAGGACTATCAACTATACAAATATCCACTTCCTTTTCTTTTTATCATTAGAATTTTTAGGAAATTCTGTTAACAGATACATTCAACACAATTAAAACCATACTACATCAAGCGCTAGATGGAACACAACATAAGCCAACAATTATTCAACATATGAGGTTGGTGTCACAACTTTCAATATTTGTTGTGTAACAAACTAGGTTCGAAACCCATGTGAATTGGGTTTTATTATTTTAACATCATACACTTAAAAATCAGAAAAAACCCATGGATATATGACAAATGAGACACAAATAACCAACCTCCCAATGTTATATTAACCATTGATAACATACAACAAGCTCAAAGTTTGAAATTTCTACTCATCAATAAAAGAACTGAGGTCTGGGTGAACACAAAGGTGAACCTTTCAAGGGGTTTTTAAATTTTTTTTTTTTAACCATATCTTATCACAACATACTTTCCACAGACCTCTCCATAGACCCCTCATGGCAGCCACAAAGAAAATATGCCCATACATATACAAACAATGGACATATAGTTTGAAGGAGCTACAAATCTTTCAAGACTGGGTAATGGCATTAAGAAAACAACCATTATTTTGTATCACAGAGAGAATAAACCCTCAAATTTTAATGACCAGAGACGAGTGAAACTCGAACGACATTTGCCATAATTATTTGCTAATAGGAATCACAACAAAGCATCACATATTTTGGACATAATGCCATTAAAGCAGAAAGAAAATTTTGACTATGAATCAACTTGAACACTTAAATTCCAACAGGGAGGAACTCCATTTAATATGCAATTTCAAAGTTGAAAACCATAGATTCATTTAAACTTTGGAAAGAAAGCACAACCCATGATAAAATCTAAGAGCCAACATCAAGATTTTAGTCTGAGCAGAGCTATGTTTCATGAATGGAGAGGCAAGAGCCATCGTACCTGTATGTAAATTGCCAGGAAAACAATGAGCGCGACTCTTCTTTCCAAGGCCGAGCAAAATAGAGGCATCACCAACCAAAACAACCAACCCAAATGTGAACCAAGTGAGGGTGGTGACCTCAAGGTAGGGTTAGAGAGACGTGCAATAATTTCATGTCGTTTCTTACATTAACTCCATCGATCACAACCAAGTACGAGCGCACCAATGCATAGTCCACTATGTGTGTCATCTAAAAAGAACAAATCACATTTTCCACCTTCCAATAACTCATGTGCATAGTTTAACACTTAGCACCAAATACATCCAATGTCCCACATTCCTTGATAAGGGAAAATTACCACTCTATAAAACTTAATCAATGTCCATGATAACACAAGAATGTCATAAGTGCGATTTTCTATAACCATATATAGCCCGTGCTTGGAGTTTGAATTATCAAATCAAAATGTATATGTAGCAAGAATAAACCAAGATGTTTATTAAGACAACATTGTCCCCTTTCCCTTTAAAATTTAAAATAAATCACCAATATGCCATCATTCATTTATTTCACATGGCGGTAGTTTCAAAATTTTAAATCGGAGAATCATCTTTGCGAGGTAACCATGAGCACAATCAAATAAGAGCGTCCTTCATCACTATTCACATAACAAGGTCCCACCTATCTAGTATATTATTAATTATATATAAATAATAAGGCATTGCAACCCATTTGCAGACAAGGATCCATGTTGCACCTTTTTGGCGTGAACAAACTGGTGACTCGACAAGGAAATATGTTCTCAACAGATTTAGAACTCATAATGTTTTGGTTTCATAGACCAAGAGAAATAGATTGAAAAACAGTTGGAAAGAATAGTTATGCAACATGGGGAAAAATATGGTTTAAGGGAAATAATGAGATGAGACTTTGGGAATAACTTATGGAAAGTGATACGCATGAGGGGAGTTGGTCCTGTATGCATAATAATTGAATACGACCCAAAAGATGGTTCTTCTTAAAGTTTCAAGGAGAATGTTTATGATATTCTCTTTGAATCTTAGGATGGAGGGAAGAAAGGGATAGCATAAACAAGGAAGAAGACACAACCAACTATACTACAATAGTATTGAAAGAAAAATCTATTTCTGCGATGTCTGAAAGGAAGGCATCATGACAACTGTGTATACCTTATTTTTTTATCGATCAACAATACTTACAGAATGACATTGTTATGGAAAAACTAATCTAGACTTTATTTCTAATAATTATGAAAAAAAAAACAACAGAAATTAAAAACTCAACAAACTAAAGTAAAAAGAAAACAGTAAGGCAAAAAAACTATATACAACAGTCATGTTTGCATAAGTGTTAAGGATCAAGCTGGTTCCACATAATTTTTTAAGTGGAAACCATTAGTACTATAAGAGAACAATCACTCTTCCAAATCCTTCAGAAGGTATGAGTTTGTGCCCATGATAAAAATGATTTTGAAAGGACCTAGCCATAATTTATGGAACTTAGAATGTTTTCCACTTTCGGCATGGGATGAGTCCAACAGTAGGAATTTGTCATCAATATTGAACTCAACAACCTTTTCTCATTTATTAAAATACTTTTTTACAATTTGTTTCCTTCTTTCTATGTTCTCCAAGGAAAAATTCATTTGTTCTTCCAGGGCTAACAATGCTTTTATCCTTTGGGGAACATTGGAAGAATTTAATTCTTTGATATGTAACATCATCCTTAAGGAGGAAAGATCCAGCTCAGTAGGTAGAATAGCCTCTTGGAAATATATAAGCTGAAAGGGAGTAAATATTGTGCTTGCTTTGGTGGTTTTTCGATCTGCCCAAAGAGCGTAAGTGAGAAGTGTGTGCCACTGGCGAGGTTTATCTTCTGTGATCCTCTTTATGATCCTAACTAGATTCTTGTTAGTGGACTCTACTTTCCCATTTCCCTGAGGGTAATAAGAAGATGAAGTGAAATGTTTGACACCTAACTTAGCCAAAAATTAGGTCAATTTTGCAGAAATGAAGACTAGGATATTGCCCGTAATGATCTCTAATGGGATGCCAAATCTGGAAAAGATATTAGATTCTAGGAAAGAAACTACCTGCTCATCCTGTGCGTGTCTAAGAGGAATAACCTCGGTCCACTTAGTAAAGTAATTAGTGATTTTCAAAATAAAGATATGCCCTACGGAAGATGGAGGGTTGATAAGACCAATAAAGTCTAGAACCCACTTAGAAAAAGGGAAATATGAGAGGACAAGTTGTAAAGGCATGGCAGAAAGATGTTCTTTCCCAATGAATTTTTGGCACTTATCACATGATCTTGCAAATTTATATGAGTCGCAAAATATCGAAGTCCAGTAGTAACAATTTCTTATGATCTTAAAAGCAATAGCCTTAGTAGAAAAATGGCCACCGATGTGAATGACAAAAGTCGATGATCTATGGATTTGGAGTAATAACTTACGTGCTTCTTCATCATTTACACATCGAAGTAACAAACCATCAACATACCTTCTAAACAAAAAGTCTCCTAAAATGATATACTTGGAAGCTTCAAGGCGAAGTCTCCTCCTCTGGTGAGGATCCAACCCATCTGGACACCTTTGCTACTGCAAATAATACACCATATTTTTATACCAAGAATGCTCGAATAGAGAGAGATTCTGATTTTCAATATAAAATATCCTTGAAAGGGGATTATCTTGTTCATCAAGTTATTCACTTGGTTCATGGTGCTAAGCTAAGTGAAGGGTTAGGTCTCATCCCTTGATTGTCTTCGAAGTCATGATCGTCAAATCATGCTCCTGAATTTTGGCAAGCCAATGCACAAGTTTTCCTGAAACATAAGTTTGTGAAAACATAAACTTGACAGTAGGCAAAGGGACTTTTACCTACATATATTTTCCCAAAATAAAATGGCAAAATTTTTCTATAGCCTTGACAAGAGCAAAAACATGTTTCTCAATATAAGAATATTTGACCTCATCATCTGATAAAATTTGACTCATGTAAGCTATAGGTTTTTCATTGTTTTGGTCATCACATTGTAAGAGGATAGCAAAAAATGCTTCCTCGGTGGCATTGGTATATATGATAAAGTCTTTCTCAAAATTCGGTTTCGCGAGAACTGGTGCAGAGCTGATTACTTTCTTAATCCTAAGGAAATCATTCTCAACATCATTTTTCTAAGAAAAAGAACAATCCTGCTTCAAAAGGTTATGGATTGGTTTAACGATGAAAACAAAATCAGGAACAAATCTATGGACGAAATTAATAATGCCCACGAAAGCTTGAACTTCTTTCTTGGAGGTGGGGGCAGGGAGGTTTAGAATGGCAGTAATCCTCTCAGGATCTATGTTTATCCTTGAATCAAAAACAATATGACTGAGGAGCTTTCCCTTCATGACATTGAAAATATATTTGGAAGAATTTAAAGAAATGCCAAATTTTTTGCAGCGCATGAGAACTTTTCTAAGATGACCAAAATTATCCAATTGGTTTTTAGAATAAACTGTCAAAGCATTAAGATAAACTTGGATAATATTACCGATTAGATCGTCAAAATCTATCTGCGTAGCTCTTTGAAATGTGGCACTTGCATTAGACAAGCCAAAAGGCATGCGTTCATAAGCAAATGTGCCCCAACATGTGGTAAATGTGGTTTTATACCTATCAGTCATTTTTACCTTGATCTGATTATACCTAGAAAAACTATCACGTAAGGACATCATTTGAGACCCTGCAACCTATTTAAAATCATTTCCATATTATGAAGTGGAAAATGGTCTTTCACACTTGTTCTATTCAATTTGCGGAAATCGACACATAATTTGATTTGGCCGGTAGTTTTTCAAACATGGACCAGATTTGAAACCCACTTAGGATACTTAACTGGAAAGATTATATTAGCTTTCAACATTTTTTCCAATTCTTTTATAATAGTGTCTTCGAGCACAGGGTTAATAGATCTTTTTTTTTCCTAACTAGATTTACCCCTTCCTTGATAGGAATGGCATGATGTATGAGAGCATGATAAAAAAACACGAAGATCCTCGTATGACCAGACAAAAACATCTTGAAAATCATGAAGTAATTTTGTGAATCTTGCTTTCTCTTCATCAGAACATTGGGCACCTAACTTAATGATCTTTGGAGATTCGGTTGTCCCAATATTCAATGAAATGCTATCACCAAATTTCCTTTTCAACTCTTCTTCCTTATGTGTTTCCTTGTTGCCTACATCACTTGACGAAAATGAACTTTCGAGAGGAGTCAAGCCTTTAGGAAATTTATCATCTTCAATAGAGATGATTTCTTTGGGCTTAAACGATTCATTTTGTATGAAAGCACAAATGCCTTCGTCACTCGAGAAAACCTACCATGATTCTACGTTATCAAGTATGTGAGGATGATATAGAGATTGGAAAGCATAATCAGGTCTTTGAGGTAAAAGCTGTCGAGTAGGGGATGCTGCAAAAATAGCTAACATATCAGCCATTGAATTAAGTTCCCTCTTAACATGAGTGATGTTAAACGATACAAGATTTGAAATCAACATCCAAATAAATTGAGTAGAACATTTAAGTAACTTATTACTTGGTGAATAAATCTTACGTACAAGATTCACAACAAGTTCGGAATCACCAAATACTGTAAGGTGGCCACATCCAAGGTTATATGCATTTTTTATGCCTAACAATAAGGCCTCAAACTTAGTGACATTGTTTGTGCAAGCAAATTCCAACCTATAAGAGAAATTGTGGATTTTTCCTATAGGAGAATATAGAATGATGTCGGCTCCATTACCTTCGTTTGAACAAGAGCCATCGAAATGCATGTGCCACATCATCAAAATCAACTGGTTCAAGCATAGTGTCACCTTCATCATCAAAGATAGAGTACCTCCCAAATATTCTTTGAGATAATTTACATTAGGTTGGGGAACGCTCTCTATATACGGTGAAATTCATCCTTCTATGAGCACTATAATGTTCTTTATGTTCCGATGGACGGACAAATGTGTACCATCAAGTGAAAGGTATCCACCAGTTAAGTCTTGTCAATCTCTTCCTAATATAATTGAATAGTTACTCAGTGGAATATCAATTACTTAGATGTTGAGGGTTGTTCTTATCTCGGGATGTGCACACAGAACTAAGGTTACATCCTTGATTTCACCTATAGTTGATTGTTGCAAACTTTCATAAGAGAGCATGCTCCTAGAATTTTTGTTAGTGCAAGATAAGCCAAGCTCTTCCATGATAATTTTAGACATCACACTTGGACTGAACCCATCGTCAATTAGGTAACAATGAGCTATTTTATCCATGATTTTTACTGAGATATAGAAAGGGGTTTTTTTACAGGGTTCCTAAAATTATTTACACCTATCTTATTTACAATTGAGTCCTCTTCGTTTGACTCTTCAAATAGATTGGCAATGGTAGAAATCTTACCTTCCATAAATTTTTCAAGATGATTTTGTTATTATGGGACGGAAACCATGTCTAAAAGAGTAGCATCATATTTGATATTAACCAATTGATTAAGGATATTATACTTAGACGAGGGAAGAGAAGAAGACACTCCTTGATTATCCGAAGTTCTGACAACTTGAGTATCAACATTTTGAGAAGATGAACTTGGGGTGGATGAAGTGAAGGAAAGGTCATATTTTCCCTTGGCAGTGTAAGATTTATTCTTGGTATTAATTACCATAACATATTTTGGTTCAACCCAATCTAAAATGGTGATCGTGGTATCGGGCATTTTGCCAAAGATCTTATCCCTCGTATTTCTCTTAACTTTGCAAGTACTCTCCTCATAATTTTCTTCGCAAATGTTACACCAACTGCGAGCCATTATGTTCTTTGGCTTAAAATTGTTCTCATTAGTATTCCTAAAAGGTGCTAAGGAAGAAGAAGAATCCCCAGGGGAAGAGGAAGAGGAATTTTATTTTCGCTCATAGGCTATCATCCTATTATTCATATCTTTCACGAGTTATAGAAGGGCAGACATGTTTGTTTGCTTGACCAAGTCTCCCTTAGGGAGACCCGTTCTTTCAAGTTTCTCTTCATATTCTATGCAAATCTGAAGGGTGGAATCAATATTGTCAATAGCCTTCTCTTCAAGTCTATGACGATAAGGGAAAGGTAATGCATTATAATAATGCATGAAAGTAGCTTGATTTTGAGGGAGGATTAGTTCAAGGATTCGATTATACAATTTGGTGAGGCGAAGGTTAAAAGATTTAATGGTTTCACCATCCTTATAGGAAATATTATTGTATTTTCTTAACTGCTCAACTGGACTCTTTGGCTATCCATAAGTGGACTTGAACCAATAAACCAATTATTCCCAAGTGGAAAGGATTTTGGGAGGGAGGTCAAAAAATCTTGTTGCGGCATTCCCTTCGAGAGAATTGACAAGTAAATGCATGCAAGTGTCATTATTGTTAGCCCCTATGTTATGACATGCATTAGGAAATGCTACTAGGTGTTCATTTGTACTAATGGTACCGTTTCCCGAGAACCTATGTAAATGATCTTTGAATTTTGGTAATGGGTGAGTGGTTGGTGCGAGCTTCAAGGGAGAAGATACGTGCCATGGGGTGGTTGTAGTATCTTCCTCAAATTGGAAAAGTTCATATTTCTTTATGACTTTAGCAAGATTGGTAATGGTTGAACAAGGAATCGATGACTGTAGATACTACCAATAACTAATGAAGCAAAAAGTTATGAGGAGAAGGCACCTCCGATGCCACTACCACTACCTGTAGATGTCATGTTGAAAGTGATAGGTATGGGT
>CBVK0100135474.1:0-14367 GCA_900067695.1 Picea abies
GCCTCGAGACATGATCTCCTAGTTATCTCTAAAAGTGGGGGATAATAGGTCTCACCCCCACTCAAAAATTAGAAAAAAAATGTATTTTTATCATTTCCGTGAGAGTGTATGGGTTGCTTGAGGGAACATGCAGGAAGTGTGTCGGGTGTTAAAATATTCGATGTGCTTGTTTTACCATAGACAATATCACTATTGTCACCCAACCATAGGCATGCAGCCACCCCCGAGCACCTTAACCTTTACTAGATAGAATGATTCCGGAAAGCCACACTAGAACCAACAAATAAACCCTAGCTGCCGCAGTAGAACGAGATGGAACTAAAAAAGCACCATGCAACTGCAACAACAACACAAGACAAGGAGAGCGCACCTCCTCCAAGGGTAGTGCACAAGAGGAGGAGAGCACACCTCCTCCAAGGGTAGTCTCCATAACCATAGAACAAGAACAATACACAACAACAACAGTTGCAGTTGTACTTCTTAGGCTACCAACAAGAATACCACCAAGAATGTCACCAAGAATACCACCAAGAGATACTATAAGGTAGGGCGAATATCTTAGGCTAGATAGTGCTAGAGAGAGAGACCAAGAATCACCCCAAAAGATGCCCCTTCCTTTCTTGCAGCTGCAGCTCCAGACTTGCGCTATACTTGAGAGAGTGAGTGAAGTGAGTGTGTACAAATGAGCTAGAGCACCTCCTATTTATAGTGGTTCTTGTCACCTACCTGGGCCGACTTGTCTTTTTGGAAGATAATACATTGATATTATTTATTCTATTGAGCTGACTTGTCTTCTAGGGTTTTTACACATCTGTTTAGGGTTTCTCTTGCTTCCAAAATATTCTATTCTACTCAAAGGTTACACATGGAGGTTAATACCTACTGCAACTACCATAATACCAACACTCCCTCCTTGCTAGGGAGGCATTAACTGTAATGGTCTCAAATGTAGATTTGTGAGGAACTAGAACGCTGCCCAACAGGTTTGTCTTTGACCTCTTGTTGGGCTCTAGGTTTACTCAATCAAATCTGTCCTTGCTGCTGTTTTAGGACATCAAACAGGTCTGAATTTTCTGCCAAGAAATCTACCTTCAAACTGATGGTTATATGCTCTTTTAAGGTGCCCTTGCAAGTGTTTTAGTCACTGAATGTTAGCACATGCAAACCTTAAAACATATAGCACTCCTCTAGGATCTTTACAAGCTCTTACAACTGATTTAAACACTAAGCATACATGATAAATGAACACAAGTATTTTTGGTCAACATGACTCTGGATAAAACTCCCTCGGGGAAAACCAATTTAGAATGAAAGTATATATATGTGATGTTTCAAGCATGGAAAACAACATGTAAGCAAATACAATGGAACCTGTATTAATAACAAGCTTCTCTCAAGCTTTGCTAGAAGGTTCCAAGAAGGATGAGCCCAAACAAGTGCGCCCCCTTCTTTTGTTGCCTCTTCCACTGAACCGATGCACCCTTGATCTTCTCTTGGTTGTTTGAGAAAACCTTGCATGCAAATCTTTGTTTGTATGGTGTCCCAAAACTCCACCAATCAGATCTGCAAAAGCTCAACAACTGCAAGTACCTGCTAAGCTTGTGCCCTCCACCAAGCAAGAACCCTCACCACAAAATAAATAGGCCCTAGGCTTCCTTGTGCCCTCCATGAAAGATGGCGCCCTAGCTCTCCTCTCCTCTCCCAATGCTTCCATTCTCATCCTCTTGCTCCTCTCCAAACTCTCCAAGTGAATAAATGAAGGAATGAGCCTCCTTTTGCCTTATGCACCCCTCTTAAGGAATCATAAGGAAACCTAAAAGATCAATGGCTAGGATCACTCCAAGCCATATCTAATCCATGGTTGAGATCTCTCAAAAAGAATCTCAATTCAAAACCCACTTTGGGCTAAGTTTCCATGACTTAGGAAAATGCCAAAGTGAAATTAGACATAAAGTATAAGGCACAATGGGTCAAATATTTCCCTCTTGTGCTTAGAGACCCACAACCACAAGGGGACCACTTCCCAAGGTATACCAAAACTCAATACTCCCTCTTACCGAGGAAAGTGTTTCTCACCAAGCCCATCTTGTCTCTGAAGTAGACATGCTTGTCCCTTGGCAAGACCTTGGTGAGAATATATGCCACCTGCTGATCAGTGGGAATATACTGGAGCTTCACTGCCCCACGCTGAACCCAATCTCTGATGAAGTGGTATCTGATCTCAATATGCTTCGACTTGTCATGAAACACTGGATTCTTAGAGAGTTTGATACAACTTTGATTATCGCAATGAATGACTGTCGGAGACAACTCTTGACCAAATAAACCAACCAACAACTTACGAAGCCAAATGGCCTCGCAACTGGCCTGACTAGCTGCCATGTACTCTGCCTCGACCGAACTCAAAGCAATTGACTTTTGTTTTCGGCTAAACCAGGAAACAACTCTTGATCCCAAGCCAAAGCAACACCCTGAGGTGCTCTTCCTGTCAGTAGCACATCTTGTGCAATCCGACTCTGTGTAGCCAACCAAACTGATGTAGTCCAAAAAAAAATCCACTAAACCTGCTATGTACCTCAAAACATGTTTTTCCCCAATCCAGTGAACACTCCTAGGCTCCACCATAAATTAGCTGAGAGTTTTCACGGCAAAACAAATATCTGGTCTGGTGTTGACCAGGTACATCAATGAACCTATCATCTGCCTGTATCTCGTAGCATCCGCCAATTGGGAATCTGAAGCGCTAAGCTTCTTCCAGTTGGTGACCATAGGTGTAGACATGGGCCTGCAATCCTCCATTTGAAACCTGCTCAAGATGTCTGCAACATACTTCCCCTGCCCCAGAAAGATATGACCTTCCTCATGCCAAACCTCCATGCCCAAGAAATAGTGCATCAAATCGATGTCTGTCATCTCAAACTTTGATGCAAGTTCTAGCTGGCAATCAACTATGAGAAGCTTTGCTCTTGTGATAAAAAAATCATCAACAAACAATATGAGAATGAGTGTATCCTCACCTTGAATTATGTAGTAGAGGTTAGGATCTGCCTCACTCTTCTCAAACTCCATCTGAAGCAAATAAGCATCAATACATGAATACCAAGCTCTTGGAGCTTGCTTTAGACCATATAATGCCTTTCTCAGAAGGCAGACATGAGAATCTCTCTCCATCTCAAACCCCTGTGGCTACTCAATGTACACCTCCTCCTCAATAAATCCATTCAGAAATGCGGTCTTTACATCCATCTGATGTATCCTCCAACCCATCCCTGCCGCTATGGAAATAATGCTCCGAATGGACGTGTATCTCGCAACTGGTGCGAATGTCTCATCATAGTCAACTCCCTCTACCTGAGAGAATCCTCGCGCCACAAATCGGGCCTTGTGTTTCTCTATGTTGCCATCTGCAACATACTTGGTCTTATACAACCATCTGGAAGTCACAACTGACTTCCCCACTGGCCTCGACACCACCTCCCATACATCATTGTGCATAATAGAGTCATACTCCTCCAGCATGGCATCTCGCCAAACTTGCTGGTCAAATGCCTGCGCAAATGTCTCAGGCTCTGAATCTGTGATGCTCGTCACCATTGCCAAGTAGGACCTAAGCCTATCTGGTGCTCTACTCTCTCTGAACAACCCTCTAGGCTCTCCAACATTCTCCTTGGCTTCCTTCAGGGTCTCCTGAAACCAGCTCGGTTTCCTCTTCCCTGGAGTAACCAAAGGAGAAGTAACATCTCTGCGCCCACGAGTCTTTATCTCAGATCTCACACCAACACTCGGCGATCCTGAAGTCTTTGCACCCTCTGCCTGAACCCTCTGCAGCTGTGAACCTAAAGCTGTGCAAGGTGACCCTATCACCCCTGAAACTGGTGTACTCGACACCTGAGGCTGTGCTCCCTCTGAAACATCATTCTGTGTCTTTGCATCCTCCTCACTACTGACTCTCGACTCGAGAGACCCCCTGAAAGATCTTCCCTCCTCAAATCTAACATCTCTGCTCACCACCACTCTCCGCTGTGATGGAATGTAGATCCGATGGGCCTTCGAGACCTCTTAGTAACCAACTAGAATCCCCTGCTGGGCTGTGGGGTCTAGCTTTGTTGTCTTCTCCGAGGGGACATGAGAGTATGTCAAGCATCCAAAAATCCTGATGTGCTCAACATCGGGCCTCTTACCAGTGAAGGCCTTCTTAGGAGTCTTCTTCCCCAAAATCCTGTGGGGACTCCTGTTTTGCAGATAAATTGTAGCAGCACTCGCCTCAGCCCATAAGTATAAAGGCAAAGTATGATCATGCAACATAGATCTTGCTGCACCTGTAATCGCCTTGTTCTTCCTCTCGGCAACCCCGTTTTGCTGGGGGTTGTAAGGCATGGTCATCTGTCTTCTGATCCTTGCATGGGAACAAAAGTCTACAAACTCTGTGGAGGTATACTACCTCCGTTGTTTGACCGCAAGACCTTGATCCGCTTTCCTGTTTGGTTCTCCACAAGAGCTTTGAACTCTTGGAACCTCTTGAAGACCTCACTCTTGGCCTTCAGGAAATAGATCCAGGTCTTCCTGGAGTGGTCATCTATGAATGTGAGATAGTACTAACAACCACTCAATGACGCCCGAGAATGGGCCCACACACATCTATGTACTAAATCCAGTATCCCCATGACATGCTGTCATTGCTGGGGAAAACAACCTTGGTAAACTAACCAAGCAAACACCCTCTGCACACATCTTAATGCTCTAAGTTGAACTGTGGCACTCCTATCACAACCTCTCTCAGCCCTCCAAGAGCCCCATGATGAAGGTGATCCATCCTCCGATGCCATAACTCACATAACTGACTGCTGTCGCTACTTGTTGCCAAAGCATGCAGAGGCTGAAAAAGCAATCTGTATAGTTTACCATCCCTCACTCCAATCACCTGCCCTGAGGTGAGACAGGACCCCTTAGGGTGTATGAGGACCTTTGTCCCTTTGAAGGACACCTCAAGACCCCTGTCTTGGATGGTGAAAACTGATATCAAATTCTTCTTCAACCCAGGGACATACAACACATCCCTGAACGAAATGGGTGGCATACTTCCCCTTTGAAAAGTAACTGTGCCACGCCCAACAACCCTGACGATGGTGTCATCACCAAGCGCAATCTCCATCTCGACCTCAGGATCTCTGAGATCAGTGAAGTGCTCTCTCACACCTATCATGTGGCTTGAAGCTCCATTGTCTATGTACCAGATATTGGGTGTCGTCTCAACTGAAGTGCAACAAATAAGGAAGGTACTCTCCTTCTCAAACTGTGCTTGAAACTCCTCATCTCTTGTAGTTGCTGTACCACCCAACTTCTTCTTCCTGTTGGGACACTGTCCAACATAGTGCCCCATTTCTTACAAGCAAAACACTTCAATTTGTTCATATCTCTCTTCTGCCCACTGCCACTCTCTCCTTGTGGCTTGGCCCCCATCTTGGGACCCTGTTGAGCACCCTTGCCGACCTTCTTCTTTCCCTTTGACCAGAGAACAAGATCATCATCACCCTCAGATATCCGCTGCTGTCTTGAAGACCCAGAGCTGCATCTCAACTCCTCCTGTACGAAATCATCCCAAAGTGTCTCCCAAGTAGGGATGACCTCTGGAGCAACAATGCCTCGTACAAATGAACCCCAAGGTTTGGAAAACCTATTTAAAGCTGTCCTCACCATAAAGTCCGGATTCACAATCTCTTCGACTGCTGCTAATTGATCTCTGATCTGAGTGAATCCACCAAGGTATGAAGTGATCAACTCTAACTTGAGCATCTGAATGCCCCTAAGCATCTCCTGTAGAACCATCTTCCGGTTTTGGTTGGGACTCTGGTAAAGTTTGCACAAGGATGCCCACATCTCAAATGCATGGTCTTTACCAATCAAGTGGGGTATGATGTTATCCCTCACTGTATCACAAATAGTCCTTTTCTCCTTGGTGTTTTTCTTCCTGAAATCTGCATCCAACAATGGTGATGGAGCAGGTGCAGGAGGAATCACCACGGGAGCTTGAACTATATCCCATAGTTCAAGATCCTCCAAGACAAAAATGATCCTGGTCTACCAAGGGAACCAGTTGCTAGCTCCGGCTAGCCTATCCTTTGCCCACATCTGGGATACTGACATAGTTGTCCACTGAAACTCAAATTGATGCTAAACTGCAAAAGAAATCAGCCTCAACACTTGACACACAAGCATGAAATAAGGCTGTCCAAAACTGTCAAAAAACATGCCAACTGTTTGCTGGAAAATCAGCCAACTCTTAGCCACCAAGGCTTTGATACAATGTAGATTTTTGAGGAACTAGAAGGCTGCCCAACAGGTCTGTCTTTGACCTCTTCTTAATCAAATCTGTCCTTGCTGCTGTTTTAGGACAGCAAACAGGTCTGAATTTTCTGCCAAGAAAT
Organism: Picea abies; assembly: GCA_900067695.1. Classification (NCBI taxonomy): domain Eukaryota; kingdom Viridiplantae; phylum Streptophyta; class Pinopsida; order Pinales; family Pinaceae; genus Picea; species Picea abies. The sequence goes on from CBVK0100135474.1 coordinate 6,426, forward strand.
CTGCCTTCAAATTGATGGTTATATTCTCTTTTAAGGTGCCCTTGCAAGTGTTTTAGTCATGCAAACCTTAAAACATATAGCACTCCTCTAGGATCTTTACAAGCTCCTACAACTGATTTAAACACTAAGCATACATGATTAATGAACACAAGTATTTTTGGTCAACATGACTCTAGATAAAACTCCCCCGGGGAAAACCAATTTAGAATGAAAGTATGTATATGTGGTGTTTCAAGCATGGAAAACAACATGTAAGCAAATACAATGGAACCTGTATAAATAGCAAGCTTCTCTCAAGCTTTGCTAGAAGGTTCCAAGAAGGATGAGCCCAAACAAGTGCGCCCCCTTCCTTTGTTGCCTCTTCCACTGAATTGATGCGCCCTTGATCCTCTCTTGGCTGTTTGAGAAACTCTTGCATGCAAATCTCTGTTTGTATGCTGTCCCAAACCTTCACCAATCAGATTTGCAAAAGCTCAACAACTGCTAGTACCTGCTAAGCTTGCGCCCTCCTCCAAGAGTGCACCCTCCACCAAGCAAGAACCCTCACCAGAAAATAAATAGGCTATAATCCTCCTTGCGCCCTCCATGAAAGATGGTGCCCTAACTCTCCTCTCCCAATGCTTCCATTCTCATCCTCTTGCTCCTCTCCAAACTCTCTGTTGACCACCTATTCAACTAGGGGGTCAACTCCATTTACTATGAAGATATGCATCATCTGATGTTAACAAGTCAGAGACTTCCTGGTTCTATAAGGCAGTCTTGGCCTTCAACATGTATTTTTGTAAATGGAATTTTCGCCCCCTTGCATGGGATAATAATGTAATAGGTCTGCATGGATCATAGTTAGGTTATGTTATCCCCACTTTTTAGGGATAACTAGGAGATCATGTCTCGAGGCCCACAGGTCCTAGACATGGAGTACCAAGAGTAAGATTGACCCCAGCATGGCCCTGGAAGGCCCGCCTTTTCTTCATTCATCATCTTTTGTCTTGTCAGCAACAACAACATCCATTACCATCGGCTTGATCCTGTATCAAAAGAGGTTCTTGCTCCATGAGGTAATTGGTCCAGGTATCATGGTATGTGTCACTTTTGATCATTGAAACCTTTAAATATATGCATCTGATTCCTTTTATCTCTAACAACTGCTTAGATCTTACATTGGCCCACTTGACTATGCTTGGGGAAATTGACAGGGTGCCCTAGCAAGCCTGTGCCCATAGGTCTTGGTTTGCCACTGGGGGAATTTCTGAAAAGTCATCGTCCGGTCCCATCATAGCACCACTGTTTCATCTTATCTCTCGCTCATTTATTCCATTCCCTTTGTCCGGGCATTGGGTTGACCTATTTGCAGGATTGGACTTTATCTTGTGGGAAGAAGGGGCTAAAGGCCCAGAAGGTAAAAGCAGCTGGTAATAGACAAAAGCCTAGAAATAAAACCTCGAGATGCTTTGCCCAGGGATCCTCGAGAAGGCAGTAAAAAGCCTCTCAGTAAGAAACAAGAGGGACTCGGAAAATAACAAAACAAGACCTAGTCAGAGGCTAGGGGGTCTCGTCACGAGCCAGCCTATCAGGTCCATGGGTACCTAACAGTATGACATTGCCACCATCTGGTTAACATGCCAGGGCAATGACCTTTGGTTGCATGGCCAAGGGAAAGGGGGTCTCATCAAGAGCCAACCTTCTCATCTCTGTGAAAGTACTTGTGGGTAATGCTGTCAGCTCTGGTCACCATGCCAAGGCAGTGTCCCCTGGTTAGTTCTTGAACAAAAAAAGCAAATGAAAGAATAAAACAAGAATAAAAAGAATAAAGGCAAGAATGGGCTTGGAAAGAATGCATCCACGACAGGTACAACTCGCCTTCTACAAAGGCACCCACAGGTAACACTTATGCATCCTTCGCCCTCACTGCACCCACATGTTTGGACATCCCCTAACTACATCACCTCACTTACATAGCTTGGATGAGATCTTTCTGGAAACTTTCCTTTTCTCGTGGACACTAGCCCAATAGGACGCCTTGTCCTTTTCTCCAATTTTGTATTGCAGGTTTTTGTATTGTCTTTGAGCTATTGACTGATGTATTAGGGGTTTTATGCATATGTTTAATAATATTGATGATGAGATGTGATTGACATTGCTATGATCCCTGTGACTGATGAGCCCATGGAGGGCATAGCTTTTGATGTGCAGGACCATGCCCGACGGAAAGGTACCATTTGGACCGGTACACATGGGGAGATGACTAGCTCGGACCTCCATGGGGCTGAAGAGCCCACCAGATGGATGCTGAGACCCCATCAGGGGGCAAAGACAGGACAAAACTTGATCAGGGGTTTTGCACCTGAGAGGAAGAGGACGTTCCACCAGAGACACTTCGGCAGGACTAGACCTAGGGGGAATGACCCCTTTTCAGTGGAACACTAGCCTTGGAAGGCTTAGGACGTCCCCATCTTCACCATGACGTCATCTAGCTTCATGGATGCTTTTGGAGGCAGACTGGGCAGCAGTGGCACGTCTGGCATGTTGGAGAGGCCCCTGAGGGGCTAACGTTTTGCTCCTGGATGTCTCATTTTCCCTAAAAAGGGCTAGCGCCTCCCTTGAAGGGGCTTTTACTCTCTTTTCTGCTCAATTAGGGTTTTTACTTAGCATTTAATGTAAAAACAGTATGATTTTGACATATGGCCTTGTCGGCCTTTCTATGACCTAAAAAGTAAAATTAGGTCATTGATACAGTATATATTAAGGATTTTGATCCTTATTTTATCATCATTTTTCACTCACCACTTGGTGAGGTCTGAAATTTGCGCCCTATTCTAGGGTTTTGGCTGATCTAGTGAGGTGCACTTGTTGAAGGAAGACAATTTTTGGCATTTTATGGTGTTTCTCTTGAAGGAAGGTGTTACAACTAGGGGGAAGGTGTTACAACTAGGGTTTGCATGGTTATTTCTTGATGAATTGTAAGTATTTTTCTACAAAACTTCTTGAATGAATGGTTGTAGTCTAATTTCTTGCATATGTTTATTTATTTTGCTGAATCAAAACCCTAGGTGACAAGCACACAAGTAGGTCCTTGTCTCATGTCCCCTAATAGAGAAACTTTCAGCCATTGAAAGAGAGAAAGAGAGCCTAGTCGTAGCTACACTCCTTGTTTCTCTTTCCTCTGTGCTAGTCGTACCATTTAGAATCCAAGAGGAGGAAGACATCCTAGGCCTAGGTTATCTACACTTAGGGCCGTTTTTCCTTTAGGGTTTGATGAAAGAGCCCTTGCTGTAGCAACACTCTCCCTCATTAAGCCTTCTTGTCTTGATTTTGTGCTTCATCTGAGCTAGCCGTCTTGCCGGGAAGGAGGAGAGAGCACGAGGCCTTGCTTTAGCAACACCAGAGTGAGCCTCTCTCCCTGAGGGTTTCGATTTTGAGGCCTTGCTTTAACTGCACTTCAAAAATTTTCCCTCTAGTCCTTAAAATCTTGCCTCCTTCAACCTGTGCGTCCTTCACTTATGACTCCATTAAACCCTAAGGCACTGATCTAGGACCTCAAACGTTGAAGTAGAACTTGATCTAAACACTCTCAAAGCTTTTGAATTGAAACCCTAACTACACTAACCCTAGCTCTAGCTAACCCTACTAACCCTAAGTTGCTGACGTCATTATTGGATATTTCATCGTCATTGTAGCAACATTTCATCTTATGAGCAATTGAATGGTAGTTAGAGGCATTAATTAAGTAAAGTGTTGGTTTATTACATTGAATGCCATATCGTTCTAGTATTTATTGGTGAAGTGACATTTGCTTTCAAGTGCTATTTTGCAAACATTGACTTCGTCAACATTTACTTTCAAATTGCTTATGTTGAATATCAGATAGTCTTATGAAGTACTAACCCATCGAAATATAGCTTGCATATATCTATTTGCTGTTGTCTTGTTCCGGGCAGGTGTTCTTCATTGGGGATTTACTTCATTATTGGCTGTTTAGCTGGGACTTTTTGTTTGGGTGGTGACTTGTGAAGGGGGGAAACTTTATCTTGGTCTTATTAGCCTTCTGCCTCTTCAAAATCCCAGGTCACCGAGGACGTCTCCCCTGGGCCTCACCTCTAAAGAGAAAGAACCTTCCCATCGTGGTGACATTGGGTGGGATAGGTTCCTGTTACGCCAGTTTGGCCCTCTATCTTCTAGCCTTTCTTCCTAGCTACAAACTGTGTGATAACAAGTTAGTTACCTTAGGACTTCATCATTAGAGGAGTCTCTTTAACGGAGTGTTTTTTTTCCTCAGGTTATTAATTTGGCCTAGCCAACCTTATTAATTTCCCTTGAGTTTTTCACTCTCACAAATAGTTCCTCCAAAGTGGTGAAAGGCGTTCTAATGGTTTCGTCCTTTGGTAGTTTAAGAATGTTTTAAATGACCATGTAAGACATCTCTCAAAGTTTTGTGGAATTTCGTCGAGTCTAGATATTTTTTTTTTTAATTTATTAAAATTGCTTAGGTTGGGTAATTTAAATTAATTAATTTTTGATATAAAAATGTAAAAACTAGGTTCTTGGGCTTTTGCTAGGGGTATTTGTGCTCAAAGGAAATGAAATGAGACCCCTTACACTCTTGGACCAAGTTTCAGTTCGGTTGGACAACTTTTTCTAGGTGTTTGTCCATGAGGAGTCTCAGTTAGTGAAAAACAACAATTTAATTGCTAAGTCATGACATAGTAAAAGTGTCAAATTTTGTAAAATTGAGCTAAATGTGTGAAGTAAAGGTGGGAGATGATGATTAAGCCCATTCCTAAACTACCCAAACCCCTTTCTAACCTTTACACACCCCCTAGACACATTACCCACTTCATCAAGTTCGCCCCCCTAGGGGATTTGTGCCCCCCTTCATGTGAAAACCTTTGAACATGCAATAACTTGAGGTGTGGGGCCCTCTCTCCATGGGTGCGCCCTTTTAAGCCATCCAACTCACTCTGTTGCGGCCCACATCCTCCAACTCAATCCACATCATCAATCCATGTCTCAAACCCTAGAAGTGCGCCCCCCTTCTTGGGATCCTCTCATTTGCTGGGTGGTTGACACTTACATCTCATCCAAGAGGGGCCACTTTGCCTCTCCAAGTATAAATGAAGGCCCTCTCACTCTCATTTCTTCACCATCTCTTGAGCTATTTTTATGCTACCAAATTCTCTCCTCACACTTCCTATCTCTCCATCTTGCTTCATTCATTCTTGCTCTCATTTTTGGAGAGGAATTTGTGGCAACTAGTTGCTGCAACTTCCTACTTGGTTAATAAAAGAGCTTTGGAGGACATTGGTGTAGCAAAGATTAGTCTTGGTACATCTATACATTTGAGGTGATATTGTGTCTTTTGGAGCATTTCTTTGAGATATAGAGTAGATTTCCCAAGCAAACTAGTTTGTTTGGGTAGATTTTTCAATAGTGTGGTTGTTGATCTATGTGAGTAGAGTAGTAGATGCTACAAATTATTTTGTATTGTTTATCTATCTCACTCCTATTTGCTTTTATCTCACAGTTTGTTTCATGAGTTGCAGGTTATCTCAAGAGTTTGCAAGGCTAGCTTTGAGCTAGAAGCTTGCCTTCACAACCTACTTTGACCCTCTTAGCTTTTCTATTTCCATTTTCTGTTCATATCATATCAGATTATTTGGTTTGCTAACACTCTAGAATAGGTCAATAAATCTTTATACTCGTTGGAATTTTTATGCAGAAAATTTCTGTGTAAAAACATAAATTTTCTTTAACATTTTTATGTGTTTTGCAGCATTTCCAGCAAGCAATAGCTTACTGTTTTTCTGCAGAATCTCTCCAGTACAAGAGGAAGTGTTACCAAAATTTGGTCTCAAACACACAAGGAAGCCCTCTCTTGGTTGGGTAACAATTCCCAACTCTTCTCTCATCATTCTAGCATTGTAGCAAGCCCTCGGGAGTCCCTTGAGGCTTGCATTCTTGTCTATTTTTCCTATATATTGTAATTTAGTCTAGTGCCTACATCTTGGTGTGAGCTTTGCTAAGCCAACCCCCAAAATCACAAGGCTAGGATCACTCTTTATATTTCTGCAATTTCTTTTTGTTTGCCCCACTTGTCATTAGGACAAGGTTGTGTGGCTAGGTTGCTTTAGCTTTCATTTCATTCTTTCTCAACCCTTTGTGGCACAAAATAAGAAGGCTTTCCTCCACCTTGTGCCATTGTAAGTGGTTTGTTTATTTCAGCTTTACTTTTCAAGCATTTATTTTCTAATTGTTGCCTACACCTTGGAGTGAGCTTGGCTAAGCCAACCCCCAAAATCGTATGGCTAGTTTAATGTTTTGCTTCTAATATGTTTAAATGGCTTGAAATCATCTAGAAGTAGAAGAAACACACTAATGCTAGTTTAGGCCCATGGAGACATGGGAATCTATTTCATGCTTCATCTATCTTTTACTTGCTAGTTTACATTTCATTGAGTACTTGTCTTTAACTCATAATCTTTTACAAGCACTTATCTTTTATTTTTGCAAGTATTATGGGCAGGTGGTGAATGGTTTAAGGCAACTTAATTCTTCTTTTCTTGCAAGTATTGTTCAAGTTCTTTACATATCATTTCAAGCTTTATCTTATTCTTGAGAACATTCACTCTTGCAAGCTTTTAAATTTCGGTTTTGGTCCAAGCACCCAATTTTTGGCAAGCAACATCTTGCCTAAACACACTATCTAACTCAATTTGTCTTTAGTCTATAGGCCTAAAATCAATTAGACTTAATAGGACACCTATTACTGACCCAACTTTGCCATTTAAACGAGGATTGAAAAGAAGCAACGGAAGGTGATAGGTCGTCATGGGCATGAGAATGGTTTAAGGCAATCTATTTTACATTCTTGCAATTGTTTAAGTTCTTTACTTTCCCTTCAAGCTTTATCTCATGGTTTAAGAACTTCACATTGGCAACTTGTAAATTTCGGTTTTGGCACAAATACCCACTTTTTGGCAAGCAATATCTTGCCCTAACACACTTTTTAACTTAATTTAACTTAGTCCATGGGCATAAAATCAATTAGACTTAATAGGGCACCTTTACTGACCCAACATTGCCATTTAAATGAGGACTAAAGGAAACAATGAGAGGTGATAGGCCGTGGACGGTCTTGTGGCGTTTAGCGTCCTTTTCGGGAGTACTTTTTTCCCTTGGGTTGACCTGGGGAGCTAGGGTAGGCCTTGTTGCCATACTTCTTGAGCACCCAACAACTACTTGGTACAAGCGAGGGGAGTATTGGGGTTGACACTTAGTTAGGATTCAACCTTCATCTAACAATTTTTAATAATCTTTAGTCCACCTTAACCTTTGGGGCATCAACTTGGCATTTACATTTATGGTTTACATTTGAATCTTGCAAGCTCTCAATTTACATCTACTTTTTATGCAAGTTATTTGGATGTTGTGGATAATCTACTAAGTAGTCATAGTTGTGCCCCTGGAGGCTTCTTTTCAAGCATCTCACTTTCATTTTAAGTTGTGTGTTGATATCTTGATCGACCCTCCTTGAAGTTGCGCATCCTTTGGAGGCACTTCACTGTTGGGCTTTGTGTGGTTTGTGTTGCCATTGAAAGCAGTCACAATAGAGTTGTGCATCCATTGCAGACACTCTATTGTTGAGCATGCTAGGCTTGATGTGTTGATGAATGCTTCCCATTTGAATATCTTCATTTCCTGCACAATCAAGCAACTTAGTTAGAATTTGTATCTTTGTATATTTGTATCTTTGTACCTATCATATCTTGTGTTTACTGTAACTCTTATATATTCTTTGTTGTAATTTTGTATCTAGTTGTTATATTTGTATCTAATCTTGTTGTGAAGTAGTTTGTAATCTTTGTAATCTTGTGTAATCTATCTCCTTAAAACTCTAGTTGACCCCTTGCCCAATCTTAGGCACTAGTCTAGTTGTCCTAGGAAA
>CBVK0100135475.1:0-14366 GCA_900067695.1 Picea abies
AGGTTAATCATTTTTGACTTTACAGATCAATGCTTGGCATATTGTTTGGAAAGTGGATAATACATTGAATAGTCCCGAGCTATGTGTTAGCAGTAAACCTCGTGGTTAAGTGGTTGATTGAACGATGGAATTGGCACGATAGATGGATAGTTAATGTTGGTACTGTGGTTGATTAAATTTTACACTTGGCACGTAATTATCAAATGAGGTGTTGATCCTGACTCGGATGAGTGGCACGTAGAGGTGATGATCCACCCGTTCGCTGATTGATATGTTGTTTTAAATGATTATGGTTTTAACAGCTCTGTACAGGTCATTAATAAAATGTGTGGTGATGGTAATCCCACCACCTTCGCACGCATGGAGTTGTTTCCGGTCTCGTCGAGCATTCAAGCTATTGAAACCCTATCGTTTTCACTCTGTGCATTGTTCATTCGGTGTGAACCCTACCATGATCAGAGGTTATGGCTCCTGTTGTGAGGGCCGAACCTAATGGATGCCAAGCATTGTTGACATTCGATGGTGCATACAGCGACCTTGAAGAATTCGGGTGGCTTCCGTTTATAAGGAAGTTCGATGGTTTTAATATCTCTGTTGCTCGACAATTCGCACTGTCATTTGATGGCTGTCGAGCCAAAGTTGGAGATGTCCAGCTTGAAATCACCGAACAATCTCTCAGCCTGGAAACTAGCCTGCCTATCAAGGGACAAAAATGGTCCAAAAGTTACAGGGTAAATGATGTCCCATGGACATTATTATTTCAGTCTCGGACAGTGAATTCGTGCAACAGAGGTTTACCTGCGAAGATGTTGAAACCCCGCTGGTATGATCTCTTGATGATTATCAAACAATTCATTACGTGTGAAGGCAGGTATGGGTTTGTTTTCCTGTTTCATCTACGTTTATTAATGGTGTTTATGGGTTTTGAGCTTAGCATGCTGCACTATCTGCACCGAAGTTTATTTAAAATGGCTAAGAAGTACAAGTGAAGTCAGGTTGACACTAGCCTCTTCCATGTTGGGTTGATTAAAATTCTAGTTGTTTGTGAATTGGGGTTACGTCGAGATTCCTGGCACAATTTTCTCAACCGTAATGGTTTTGAGGAATCAAATCCTCCACAGGTCGATAAGCCTATGGTTTCCGAGAGTAAGTCTACCCCTGTACCCTACAGTGTGTTGCTACCCGAACCTAAACCTGACTCACCTATGGCTGTGACTAAAGTTGCTAAGCCCATAACCACAAAGGCTAGAGCAAAGACTGCTGTTAGAAACAAGAAAAATGCAAGGATGATCTCTCGCATGGAGAGAAATAAATTTAAGCCTCCTACCAAAATAGAGCCCATCATGGTAAGTGAGGACTCTGATTCGAGCATTGAGCGTCTTCTCGTCGAAGAGGGCTTCTGTGGTGACAAACCTCCTCACGATTTCGTTGAGAACTTGCCTCCTTGTCTGCGGGGTAACCCTGACTTTCCTGGTATTAAACCACCTTATGAAACCCTCGGGGAATCATCAAACCCCCCTCCTGCTCAAAAGGTTGCTTCACCTTGCGACCAATGTGGACTGTGGTTAGAAAGATACTACTTGGATGTCCCAAAATTGCAATCCAAAATTCACGATTTGGAAAACCAAGTGGCAAAGCTCACTGGTCGGAATGAAAAAGTGTAGCCTAATGATAAAAATCAACGAACTGTTGGATCAATCTTGTTCAAAAATGTCAAATCTGCTACTGTGATTGTCAATTCGAAAATAACATAGCTTCAGCAGCTGTAATGGTATAATTTTCCCTCTTTTATGCAGTGTAATCACAAGCTCTGTTTATATGGTTGACTTGCTCTGTCATGCATAAGTTTTGATTATTGATTTCTTGATTGATTGTGATTAGATTTAGTTGATTGACCATAATCTAATTTGAATATGTTGTTATTTGATATCTTTCCTATTCTTGAAACACAAACGATATCTCTGTTCGATTTGATTATATATTGCACGATACGATGGGCATATTGGTTAACTATATTAATTGTAATTTCTATGTTGGGACCAATTTGTATATCATTTGTTTCATAATCAAATTTCGAATGGATAACAGTTGTTATGATGTGAGTTGTATTTCGATGATAACAGGTGTTTGATTCGATTACAGGAATGGATTGATTCTCTCAAATCTTTTGATTTATGTCTATAATTAAACATCTTGTTTGATGACTCTGTCAAAACTTTGTTTGTCGATTATGGAGTGATCAAACAGGAAGACTGTTGAGTCGATATTTGTGGAGTTAGTCCGATTACATTGGAAGAAATTCATACATCGTGTTTTTAATGAAATGATATCGATCTGCTATTGTGATTTTAATTAGTCAATTACAGTTACGAATTTATTATTTGGAACACAACGAATGAGAACTGTGGTTGGATTCAATGGATACAGTGATGCGTGAAATCATAAATGCTTTCTATATTGGCAGTGATATGAATCTTATGCTTATCGATAATGTTCCACCTTATGAAACCCTCGGGGAATCATCAAACCCCCCTCCTGCTCAAAAGGTTGCTTCACCTTGCGACCAGTGTGGACTGTGGTTAGAGAGATACTATTTGGACGTCCCAAAATTGCAATCCAAAATTCACAATTTGGAGAACCAAGTGGCAAAGTTCACTGGTCAGAATGCAAAGGTGCAGCCTAACGATAAAAATCAACGAACTGTTGGATCAATCTTGTTCAAAAATGTTGAGTCTGCCACCGTGATTGTCAATTCGAAATTGACATAGCTTCAGCAACTGTAATGGTATAATTTTCCCTCTTTTATACAGTGTCATCATAAGCTCTGTTTGTATGGTTGACTTGCTCTGTCATGCATAAGTTTTGATTATCAATTTCTGGATTGGTTGTGATTAGATTTAGTGTGATTGACCATAATCTAATTTGAGTATGTTGTTATTTGATATCTTTTCTATTCTTGAAATACAAACGATATTCTTGTTCGATTTGGTTATATATTGCATATTGGTCAACCATATTAATTGTAATTTCTATGTTGAGACCAATTCGTATATCATTTGTTTCATAATCAAATTTCGAATGGATAATAGATGGTACGATATGAGTTGTATTCTGATGATAACAAATATGTTGATTTGATTACAGGAATGGATTGATTGTATCAAATCTTTCGATTGGTGTCTATAATTAACGTCTCATTTTATGACTCTGTCAAAACTTTGTTTATCGATTATTGAGTGATCTAACAGTAAGACTGTTGAGTCGATATTTGTGGAGTTATTCCGATTACTTTGGAAGCAATTCATACATCGTGTTTTAATGGAATGATATCAATCTGCTATTGTGATTTTAACTAGTCAATTACAATTACGAATTGATTATTTGGAACGCAATGAATGAGAACTGTGGTTGGATTCAATGGATACAGTGAGGCGTGAAATCATAAATGCTTTCTATATTGGCAGTGATATGAATCTTATGCTTATCGATAATGTTGGTTTGTATTTCATGCGATTTGGTTATTCATTTCATTCATGAACAGTCTTGTTAAAAAATGATGCGATTTTAATGCCAAATTGGGAAAACAGAATATCTCTACTCTGTCCCAATTGTATGTTGTTTGATTTGGTTGGATTTAATCATTAGTGATTAATTGATTATTATTAGATGATTGGATTCAATTTGATTTTATATCTGGTCATTTTTACTATCTTAGACCAGCTACAGAATCAAACGATTATGTAGCTAAGTCTGTAAAAACAATTCTTATTTGTTTTTTTCAAGTAAAACATCCTCCTAACTTGTTTTTATGTTCTATTGCAGGGCAATTCAAATTTGCAATGGATACCATGGGCAGTTAGGGGATGATCTACAGATTTTACTTGCATTTTAGTTACTTAGTTTAAGGGATTTTGGGATGATTCCCAGATTTTGTAAAACTGTTTACTATTATTCACAAGGATGTTTTACCTTGTGAAAAACTTATTTAAACCTATTGATTTTGTAATAATAAACAATCCTCAGTTGGGGAGAACAAGGATATGTGATTTTGATTCAAACTGGAGCAGAATTGATGCGTTTTTATAGCTTTTTCTTTTCAATATATCGACACTTTGTTCCAAGTTTTGTATATCATTTTGTGTCTGGTTTAGTATTACTTTGCTATCTAAATCAAATTCAAGTGATATAATTTCTTATTATTATGCATTCCTTGTTGCTTCCAATTTGATAAAATACATAACAGTTAAGGATTCAGTTTATTAATGATAGCTTTTTCTTCTTTATGAATTGAATTATCATATGTAGATTTGTTGCATAACAGGTTTCCCTTTTGCACAAGTTTATAATCCAAAGACTGTTATGATTTATTTTATGTCTTGTTTTTCCTGTAACTTACTTCAGGAAGCATCATAGCTGATCCTTTGCGAGAAGCTTAAGGGCTAAATGGTGTGAATTTCTTCCTCCAACCAGATTACGAAGCCATCATACACAGGGAAAACTTGGAGCGTTTCCAGGTTAATTAATTAGATGTTTATTGCTTTGATTAATTAGTAGTTTAGTTAGATTTAGATTAGATTGTTTAATTTCAGTTAGCTTTCTTTCTATTTCATAAAAACATAAAAGACAAAAAGAGACCCTTGGTTGTCTTAGGGCAGCGAACACATGAGTTTTGCAGGTTTTAATTAAATCTGTAATTTGTTCATATTGTATATTTGTGAATAAAGAATGATCATAGCTGATAATTAAGTAGTTGATTTGAGTTATTATAATCATAGTTAGTATCTTGTAAATATATAATAGTTAGTAGTTCATAGTTAGATTAGCATAGTTAAGTTAAGTTTGTTTTTATCAGTTTCTAGTTTCCTCTAATTTAGTTTGATTTCTTTTTATTTAGTTAGTTAGTTTATTTTAGTTTGTTTTATTAGTTTCTAGTTTCCTTAGTTTAGATTATTTAGCTCAGATCAATTTCTCTTTGGTTTCCTTACGAGACCTCAGAGCGGTCAACGGAGCCGTTAAACTCGTCAGGGTGGTCCATACCAAACGACTTGGGTTATTTAGACAACCTCGGACCGGTTCCACTCTCCCAGTTGACGGATGGACTGTTTCGCCCGTCAACAGTATGGAAGGAACCAACTCTGATGGACATGGAGGAGTAAAGGAGGAAGAAATAAATATGGATGAGACCCTTAGAAAATTGCAGACATATGTCCAGATCCATAAGGTTGATAATGAGAGGTTTATGAATGCCAAAGAACAATAAAAAGACTTCAATATGAATTTAATGAAAATCCTAGACAGAATTGAAAAGAAGTTGGATAAGGATAGTGGCTCCAACAAATCAGGAAGACACATGACCCCTGAGGGAAAAGGAATATCAAGGAGTGATAGTAGACATCACCATCACTCCCAAAGGCATTCCAACAGGAGAGCACACAATAGCTCAAGTCCATCCCCTACTAGGAAGCATAAGAGGTTTGGGGTGGATGAATTGAAAGGAGAAATGAACAAGATCAAACCTCCTACTTTTGATGGTGAACACAAGAAGGATGAATATGTAGATACATGGTTTCTAGGCATGAGGAAGTAATTCTAATTACATAAATATTATTCTCATACAAAAGGAATAATTTTTATTTATCAGCTGAAAGGAAAGGCATCCATGTGGTGGGATCAGCGTGTGAAAGTGTATCACATCAAAGAGAAAAATTGACTTGGAAGGAATTCAAGAATCATTTTGAGAAGAAATACTTAACTAAGAGGTATTATGAAAAAAATATGAAAGAGTTATTTGAACTCAAACTGGGCAGCATGACCATTGATGAGTATGAAAGGAGATTTTTAGAACTGTTGAAGTATGTCTCCTTCATCAAAGATGAGAGAGTTAAGATTCAGATATATTTAAGTGGGTTGTCATCCTTTATCAGTGACAAGATTAAATATAATGATCCCAAGACTTTGGAGGAAACAATAAGGAGATCCAAGTTCTTATATAATCAACATAAAGGAAATACTACTTTCCAAAAATCTTGGGAAGACAAGAAGAATTTTAAGAGGGAATGGAGGCAGAAGGGGAACAAGCCACCATTTTTCAGAAATAGTCCTCAAGGAAAACCATCTTTTAGAGAGAACAAAATGGTTGAGGTAGGTGGGAAAAGGCCAATGAATACACCCATTCAATGTTGGGGTTGTAAAGGAGACCATAAGTATAGAGATTGTCCTAAAAAAAGTGACAAAGTGAGAGTTGTCCACAATGTACAACAAGCGGAAACAATGGAGGACATGGGAAGAAGTGTACCAAGGATCTATGAATCCCTGGGCAACAAGAGAGAAGAGTTTCAATCACACATGATTGAAGTAGAAGGTATGATCAATAACCATGCCTTTACTATTTTAATAGATTCATGAGATAGTCATAGATATATAGATCCTAAGGTAGTGGAAAGATTGAAATTTCCAAGAAGAAAGAATGGAAAATCTCGATTGGTGCAATTGGCTACAGGAGCCAAGAAAAAAGTTGTCTAGTTAGTTAAATCATGTCCAGTGGACATGAATGGGATAAGTACCAAGCCATATTTGAAAATCCTACCATCGGGTTCATATGACTGTTTAATTGGTATGGATTGGTTGGACTAAAACCATGCCATATTAGACTTTCATAACAAGGCATTTACTTTCCTAAACGAGGAAGGGAAACCAAGAACAATCCAAGGAATTACTAGGGAAGTTACTATCCGAGAGATCTCAATAATGCAAGTAAAGAAGTGTTACAAGAAGGGATGCCAAATATTTGCACCTCATATGGAGGAAGCACCTAAGGATAAGGTGCCAAATATGGAGGATCACTTAGTTCTGAAATATTTTGAGGATGTGATTAAGGAGATACCAGGACTAACCCCAAGGAGAGATATTGATTTCTCTATAAATTTGATGCCTGGAGCAGCTCTAGTATCCAAGACTCCCTACAAGATGAGTACACCAGAGATTAAGGAACTACAAATACAACTTGAAGAAGGTTTATATATGCCCAAGTGTGTCACCTTGGGGTGCCCCATTTTTATTCATGAAGAAGAAAGGTGGAACATTAATATTGTGTATTTACTTCAGACAATTGAACAAAGTGACTATAAAGAACAAGTATCCTTTTCCAAGGATCAATGGTCTTTTTGATCAGTTAAAGGATGCAAGGATATTCTCAAAGATTGATCTCAGGTTAGGATATCATCAAGCAAGGATCATATATGAAGACATAAGTAAGACTGCCTTTAGGACAAGGTATGGTCATTACGAGTTCACAGTGGTGCCATTTGGGTTATCAAATGCACCAATTGTTTTCATGTGCTTAAAGAATGGTGTTTTCCAAGAATATTTAGACAAGTTTTTCATTGTCTTTTTGGATGACATACTTGTATATTCCAAGTCAGAAGAAGAACATGAGAATCACTTGAGGATGGAGTTACAAGTGTTAGGAGAGCACCAGTTGTATGCCAAATTGAGAAAGTTCTCATTTTATCAAAACCGAATTCACTATTTGGGGCATATCATATCCAAAGAAGGGATAACATTGGATCCTGAAAATATTGAAGACATTAAAGGGTGGAAAACACCTAAGAATGTGACCAAAGTCATATCCTTCATGGGTCTAGCTGGCTACTACAAAAGATTCATTACAGGGTTTTCAAGGTTTTCTCACCCAATCACTTACTTGCAAAGGAAGGGGGTGTCGTTTCAATGGACAACATAATGTGAAAAGAGCTTCTAGAAATTGAAGAAGTCGTTAACCAGTGCTCCAATTCTGAGGATTTCTGATCCAAATGAATATTTTGTGGTTTGCACAGATGCATGCAAAGAAGGACTTGGTGGAGTCCTCAGTTAGAATGGGTTTGTGATATGTTTTGAATCCATAAAATTGAAAGAGCATGAAAGGCTCTATGCCACTCATGATTTGGAGTTGGCATCCATATTGCACGCCTTGAAGAAGTGGAGGCACTACCTCATGGAAAATAGGCTTGAGTTGAGGACAGACCATAATGGTATGAAATATCTGTTTGGTCAGCCAAGTTTAAATGTTAGGTAGAGCAGATGGTTGGAATTCCTCTTTGATTATGAATTTGATATTAAGCACATCAAAGGAAAATAGAACAAAGTGGTTGATGTACTCAGTAGGAGAGTGCATGCACTGCATGCTACAACCATTAGCATGTATCAAACTAGCAGAATTTCCGAGGCTGGAAAGGTAGATTTGTAGTACATAGAGTTGGTAACAAAATTAAAGCAAGGTAAAATCCAATAGAAACTTGAATATTATGAATTGGGAAATGATGGAATTCTCTTTTACAGGAACATAGTTTATGTACTCAATTCTCATGAATTGAGGAGTACAATTTTGAAACAGATGCATAATGTACCTTATGTTGGACACCCAAAATATCAGAAAATAGTTGCATCAGTGAAGATACAATATTGTTCGCCAAGCATGAAGAAGGAGATTGTTGAGTACAATGTTAAATGTTTGGATTGTCAAAAGGTCAAGGTTGAGCATAGACACCCAATTGGGTTGCTGCAGCCATTTCCCATTCCTGAGTGGAAGTGGGAAGTGGTGACAATGGATTTCATCACCAAATTTCCCAGAACAAGAAAGCAATGTGATGCTATCATGGTGGTGGTGGAAAAGCTTACAAAAGTTTCCCATTTCATTCCTATGAAGGTTACTCACAAGGAAACCAATGTTGTGTATATTTATATGAGGGAAGTAGCACACTTTCATGGCATACCCAAGAAAATTTTTCTAAAAGAGACCCAAAGTTTAGCTCAAGGTTCCGGAAGGGATTATTCAAAGGGTTCAGAAAAAATCTGAACTTCAACACAGCTTATCATCCTGATACTGATGGGAAAAAAGAAATATTGAACCAAGTGATAAAGGATATGCTAAGGATTTACCTGATGGGCAAACCATCTAAATGGGAAGATTATCTACACTTGGTAGAGTTTTCTTACAAAAATGGGTACCAAGCATAACTGAAGATGAGCCCATATGAGGAACTTTATGGCAGAAAGTGAAACACACCAATAAGTTGGGACAACCCAACAGATAGAGTAGTGGTTGGGATAGAGTTGCTCAGGGAAATGGAAGAGAAAATGTTGAAGATAAAACAAAATTTAAAGGTTTCCCAAGATAGGAAGAAAAGTTATGCTGACAAGGGAAGAACTCACAGGGAATTTAAAGTGGGTGATCATGTTTTCTTGAAGTTGAATGCCAACAAAAGTTCCCTGAAGTTTGGAAACTATTCCAAGCTGGCAGCCATATATTGTGGGTCGTTTGAAATCCTAGAGAGGATTGGACTAGTATCTTACATGATTGCTTTACCTACATCTATGATTATTTATAATGTATTTGATTTATCATTGTTCAAGAAATATATACCTGATGCTAATCATGTTATTGATTGGAATGTGATTCAGGTGGAGCAAGGAAACGTTTTTCAAGTGCATCTGGTATGCATTCTAGACCAAAAAATCAAACAACTTTGAAATTGATCCATAGGGATTTTAAAGGTCCAATGGATCTGGTATGGTCCTGAGGATGCAACTTGGGAGCATGAAGATGCTATGTGGGAAGAATACCCAAATCGTTTTGAATATTTTGGAAATCTTGTTGATATTATGTAAGTAAGATGCATTGATCAGAGTACATAAATATGGGGAGGATATTGTAATACCCCAAGATCGAGCCCATGTTGAATTGTAATGATGTTTAATGATGTTAATAGACTTGTGAGACAAGTGTTTATAAGCTAGTAGGCTTATGTGTTTATTAGTTCAAAGAGCCTAGATATTGAAGGCCAGGGATCCTAATTTTGTATATGTAAATACTCACATCATTAATATAATTACATCGCTGCATGTAGACTAACCATGAAGAAAGAGTTATGGGGCACTAAGATTCACTGGGTAGGGAAAGGGATGTGGTTGAGAGGTTGGGAAAAAGGGCTAAGCTAGAGGGCCTATTTCCAAGGGAATATTATAATATATTTTCCTAAAATATTAAGGTTTGGGGAGAGGAACGAACTCCAAGTGGAGAGGAATGAGCTCCCAAGAGAGTCATGTGTCAACCTGGGCACATGCAGTTTTATGTGGGAATATCCGTCATTGTGGGGGTTTGTTGGCCATTCTTTCCATGCTCCCCACTCATGCATGCACTCATACTGAGAATTCATGTAGCCAACCATTTCCTCCATCATTGACCTCTACAACCTCTGAAACTTGAAAACCCATGAAACTAACTAATTTTTCATGTGAAGAACAACACGACTATGCAGTGCCTCAGCTAGATCACACCTTAGCCATTTTGTTGTTGCTACCCACATTTTATGTGGACTGGTGTGGATTATTGTCATAATTAGAGCCCATACCCAATTTTTCTACTATGGTTACCCATTTGACTTAGGAGTTGGACAAAAGAATCAGGTTGTCAGGACTGTAGTTTTGAAGAGGTGGGTTTTCAGGCCCGTGGATTGAAGAATCAGGTTGTCAAGCCTGTGAGAAACTCTCTCCAGGTGACAAAGATTGTTGGGGAAGTGACTTCTCCTAGAGGGAGTCCAGTAGTAGCTACAGAGCTGTGAGTATTCCTGATCCGACATGTTGTTGAAGCCTTGGAAGAGAAGTGGAGTAGCCAATGGACTATGGAACAGTGAAGATGTATATTCCTAGGGTGGGCCAGGCATGTGGGGAATGAGATTCTGTGAGCGGTGGGTGTAAGTAGGCTCCTGGGAGGGAATCCTTCCTATTGCATTGTGCAAATTTCTATAGTCTCAACCTATCCTAGGATTCCCTTTACCCCGGGTGGAGTTTAGTCCCATCTCGGGGGTGACCCATTATTGATAGCTTGGAGTAGCATGGTCTAAGATTGGGAGGTTCGTGGAAGGTATGCATGTAGTTGGTGAATTTCATAAAAACATAAGTACCATCTCTATGTTAATTTGTATGATGTGTATTTTGTATATTCCATGATATTTATAATATTATCTGTGTGAGTTATTGTAGCATTTTTTTTTTATTTCCACATTAATTTGTTTGTTAGTATAATGCATATTCGTTGTTTAAGTTTATATGTATGATATTCCACAAAGATATATTTCTTACATATCCCAATAGGTCTATGCCTGGGTATGGATAGTTTGATTATCATAACAGAGTGAAAAGTTTTGTTTTGTATTTATTTCATGTGACATTGCCCAGCAGAAGGCTAGGCGTGACACACATCCGGTGTGCGTACTGGATCATAAAATCAAACAGCTCTGGAATCGATCTGTAGAGATAATAAATGTCCAATGGACTTGGTACGGTCTTGAGGATGCAACTTTGGAGCACGAGGATGTTATGCGGGTAGAATACCCGCATCTTTTTGAATATTTTTGAAAATCTTGGTGATAAATATATTGTCAGATAGTTGGCTTAGGTTGATGGAAAGTTGGTATGGATTGTTGGTTTTCATTGATGTCAACCATTGGATATTGATATTGTATATTTATGTCAACCCTTAGTGATTGATGTCATCCCTTGGAGAAAGTCTAGCAGCACAAAGGTTTAGGTAATGGACCCGAGTTTGTTTGATGTATAATGGTATGATTTTTAATATATTTGAAGGTAATACTATTCTAAATGGGTATTACATGTCATTCCATTTCCGGTGGTATGTGAAATGTCACATAACTCCTCACGGTTAGGGAGTTATGGCCATGTGAAGTTGGAGAACCCAGGTTTGGGCAATGGATCAAAGTTTGTTTGATGGATAATAGTATGCGTTTTGATATATTTGCAGATAATACTATTCTATATGCATATTACATGTCATTAAATTTCCACTGGTATGTGGAACATCATATAACTCCTCACAGTTAGAGAGTTATGGCCATGTGAATTTGGAGAACCCTCATGAATCATCTAGAAGCCCCAAAAGCTCAAAGCAGTCAAAGTAGTTTAAGATATTTTTAGAAGGTAAATAATAAAGTGAAATGATGAGTGTACTATAATTCAAAGTGAATACAAAATAAATTATTTAAATAATAAATTTAATGGAGAAATTACTAAGTTGACAAGTGGTTAGAAGTGGGTTAGCCCTAAAATAAGGAAAGTGGTTTAAGATGGTTATAATGTAACCCCTTGAGGTAAAGTGAAGTGATGAGTGTACTATAAATCAAAGTAAATACAAAATAAATTATTTAAATAATAAATATAATTGATAAATTACTAATTGGACAAGTGGTTAGAAGTTGGTTAACCCTAAAATAAGGATAGTGGGTTAAGATGGTTAAAAGGTAACCCCTTGAGGAAGCTACATGAAAGAATAAATAGGAGGCAAGGCTCTATCATTTTAATAAAACTTGAGAATATTGAATATATACAAGTGACTAGGGTAACCAAAGTATATCTAAGCCTAATTTCAAAGAGAAGGCGAAAAAATGAAGTATGAAATTCAAGGGAGGATAAATTCTTTTGACGATGCTTTCTAAGGTATGTTATTTACAGGTCATCTCACCATTTTCGCAATATATTTTTTTCTAAAATGATTCAGACCGTGAAATTGATAGGCCATTGAGAAAACATATCCAAGTAGATGTGGTACGAATTTCATCTTGTGGGCCATTGTAGTTTTGGAGTTACACTCTATGGAAAATAGGGTTTGTGGCTAGTCCTAAAACTAGTCTAAAACAGGTGTTTCGGGTAACAATGTCATAACGTATTCATAAAAGATCCAAATTAAGTAAGACAAAAAGTGCTGGTTAGAGTCCATTCTCTAGTATTATGTGTAAAATTTTCATATCCATTCAACAAATATTTTGTGCGGGGAATGCTCTACAAGTTCGCTCTCTAGAATAAGCCAAAATTCAACAAGGTATGCCATTTTTTATATAACTCCTCTTCTAAGAGGTTCCAAGTAGTGACACCTGGAGGAATTGCATAAAATACACTGAAGAAAATTGTGTACTATTTTCATATCTTTATTCATTACAGGTACATAGTTATGATTATTTCAAGTTAGGGTTGTTCACTAATACAAAACTAGTCATGTGAGACTAAAGAAAAGTTTGATGAAAATGCTACTCTCTTGTTGTTAAAGTTAAGGAAGGTTTGTAGGTATGTGATCATATACACCAGTTTTATTACATAGTTACAAATCATATTTGGATGATGAAATTGATGAGGGATTTTGGTCGAGGTACATGTTGGGTACATGGTTGAGACAAGTAGTTCATGAGTTGGCACATACATGAGGTGTATAGTTGATGATGTTGGTACATCTTGATGAGTCATACTTTATGAGTAGTTGATACATGATTGGTACATACTTGGTACATGCTTGGAGGCACTTGTTAGTAGTATTTTTGATACATGGTTTATGGATGATGTAGAATACTTGTATTGATATATTATTAGAAGCACATATTGATCTTGGTGATGATTATGAGTTGTTGTGTTATGCTTGGTTGATGCACATCTTTGAGAGTTGTCTTGGTGATTGATCTTGGTGATTAGATCTAATTTGGTTGATAGGATTGATGAGATAGGTTGTTGTGACATGTTATTTGTACAGGTTTGGTGCATGGTTGATGCACTTGTTCATGGTACAAGTTGAGGTACAGGTTGGTGCATGGTTGATGCACTTATTCATGGTACAGTTTAAGGTATAGGTTGGTGCATGGTTGATGCACCTTTTTTTGGTACATTTTTGTTGGTACAGGCTTTATCTAGGTGGATATTGGGGGCCACCCACCTTTTCCAAATCGCTCAAAACAGTTTTCTGGCCATTTTGGCAATTTACTATTTTAAGCAGGTTTTAACTTCCGGGGCCATTTTGAGGGCCTAAATGAAGTTTTTTAGAGATAGAGGTTCTCAATGATATCCAAAGGCATGATTGAGCCCCAAAAATGAATCTCCTCGATGATACCTTTCCAACGAGCTATCACACGCCTAAAACAGAGATCGTATGCAAAAGTAACGACCCTAGGAAGTTGATGCACCAACTTACCCAAATGGGGCCCACATGACTTTTGGTGCTTCATCTCCTAGGGTTAGGTTTTTGGATGTATAGGAATTTTGGAATTCCTGTCTATTGTAAAAAGGCCTTCCAAGCCTCATTGTAACCATCTTCTTGCGAATGCAAGTAGCCATCACATCTCTTCTCGGAGATAAGCTGCCACCATTCTAGTGAGTCTTTCACTCTGTATTTTTACAGTCTTTGTACATTTCTTTCATTAATAGAAATCGTGTATTACTGTATATCTATGTTTATGGTTGCATCTCTAATAAACTTCTATTATATTATTGAATATATGCAATATCTCTATACATTTATTTATTATATCTCC
>CBVK0100135476.1:0-14366 GCA_900067695.1 Picea abies
GAGGGGAGGGAGGGAGGGAGAGGGATAGTGTGTGAGAGAGAGGAAAAAAAAAGGAAGGAAGGAAAAAGGGAGGGAGAGAGAGTGTGGAATTGAGGGGTGAGGTAGGGAAGGGGAGAGAGAGAAATAGAGGAAGGGAGAGAGAGAGGTAAAGAGAGAGACAGAGTAATAGGTGGGGAGAGACAAAGGAAAATAGGGAACAAGGGGTAGATGGGAGAGAGAGAGAGGGATAGGGGGAGATAAAAAGTGAGTGAGAAAGTGAGAAATTGAGAGAGAGAGAGAGAGGTAAATGGAGGGGGAGGGGGATACATAGTGAGAGGGAGAGAGGGGTAGATGCATGCGTGCGCACACAAGAGAGAGAGAGAGATAGAGAGAGAGAGAGAGGAAAGGGGGGAGACATCGACTGAGTAATAATGAGAGAGAAGGATGTGGGTGGAGAGGGAGTTAAAGAGAGATAGGAAGAAAGAGGTAAAGAGAGAGAGGGGAAGTGAGAGAGAGAATGAGGGAATGCAATATAAAGTGGGAGAGAAAGAGAGAGAGTGGGGGAGAGAGGGAAAAAGAGGGAGAGAGGGAAGGAGGGGGAGTGTAATGAAACAAATGCTTACAAATATCATAAAATAACAGAAGTACACACCATGTACATAATATGAGAGTGGAGCACAACTCCAAGGTAGATACATTACGTAATAAGTCCTTAAAGAATAGGGGAACCCCCTCCAAATATCACAATACCATTCCTATTTCAGAATTCACCTCCTCAATAATGAATACATGATCTGTTATATATAGTTGTTCACACTTGCACATGAAGCCCATTTACTACTAGGCCGACCCTATTACATATATATTTACACGTTACATGTACATTTAGGCCCATATGTCCCCCCCCCCTTGGGTTCATATAATATTCATTTATCGATATATATTCCCTCATTGGGTCATAACATAGTACCCTCCTTCAAAAAGCTTTGTCGTCAAAGATTTTCAATTAAAGGTTTCACACATGATGAAACCAAGTAATATGATTTTCTTATGTTCCTTCTTTCGTCATTCCATTATTGATGATCAATCCATCCAAAATCAGTTATTTTCGGTCTTAATCCTTGGTGTCTAGTAGTTGCATAATTTTCTTTCCTTTGATTACATGTATTTTTGTTGAAGCTTCTCCAATTTGTAGTGGTTGTTGGTCTTTGATAATAGCTTGTTGAAGAGTAGTTTGGTGATGATTTGTTCCATGAATATTGACAAGTGTTCCCTTTTCTTCCTTCATAATGTTTATATAATCCTTCTTGTCTTCCTTGAAATGTTTCCTGGTAATGAGGGTGTCGATATGGTTTCACATTTGGTGAATTTTCTTCATTTTGCACTCTGATTTCATCCATCTTCTTTTCAAAGACAATGAAATCGTCGATCATATTTGATTGGTATTTGATTACTCTAGCCTTGGACATAATACCATCATATTTGACACTCACATCCTCTATATGAAGTTTAAATTCTTCAAGTATCTTCTGTTGACCTTCTTGAATATTGTCTTCTTTTTCTTTTTGAAGCTGCAATGTCACCCCATTTATCAATTTCTAACATCCCTCAATTTTGGATTTCATTTCTAATTTTACCTCATTAGTATTTAGGGATTCTTCAACCTTCTTGCAAATTTCCTCTTCAAGTATTTTGGTAGATTCTTCATCCTAGATCCTTCTTTCTTCTTTATTTTGACAACTCTTCCTTTCTTCTTTCAATCTCTTGACCTCATCCAATATTTTTTTACTATGGTTTCATAATCTATATATCTCTTCATATTTTTTTTCAAATCTTCCTTTGACTCATCCTTTTCCCACTTTGATTTACTATTCTTTTCTTTCTTTAAGTTATTAACCTCCTTAATGAGTGAGTCATTAAGGGATTGTATCTTATATAGCTCCTCACCCTTCTTATTAATATATTCCTTTTATTCTTTTAATTCATCTTGAATTCTATACAATTCCTCCATTTTTGTATCCCTAATCCATTTATTTGAGAAGAGTTTTTCAAATTTTTCCCATGTGTAGTGTCATCTAGTATCTTGATCAATACTCATCCACCAATTCTAGGCTTCATCAGAAAAATATTTTATTTCCTTTGAAGGAGTCATATCATATTCTTTTACCAACCTCAACCATTCCATAGGATTGATTTCATATTTATCTTCATCCCCTATAAATTTAAGTATTTTCATTGATTCTTAATTGAGGTCTAACCCCAACCCTTAACTTAAAAACTCAATATATTAAGTATAATTATCTCAAATATTTATAATCCTTATTTCCATATAATATGTTAGGTTTCCTCTTTCCAATGGATTTTGAATTATCTCAATCGGACATTCCAGTCAAAAGTTACGATAGTTTTAAGTGAACATACCTTTCAAACCCTAGTTTAGATTCTGTCCTCCTAACCGACCTTCCTTCTGATGTATCTCTGAAATTTCGACCCTTATGAGTCTAAATTTGTGACCTATAGTAATATGAAATGTCTACTTTTCAATCCCATAGGTCTTACCAAAATTGGATGTTCCAAGTGGAAGTTATTGTAACTTCCCCACACCTTTCTGGTTTTGGGCCTTTTCAGGAGAGCGAATTTGTACAACGTGCCCCGTGAAAAATGATAGATACAAAATTCTGAAAATTGTACCAGAAACACTAAATCCTATCCAAGGTCTAATTAAAGTGGTCTCACTCAAGTTTTATCCTCACTAAAGAATATATGACTATTTTACCGGGAACGCCTGTTTGAGACTAGTTACAGGACTAGTAAAATACTCTATATTGCATAGAGTGTATCTCCAAAAGTACAATGACCCAGAAGATGAAATTTGTACCAAGGGTACTATGATAAATCTTCTCAATATACTATAGGTTTCTCTTTCTGAAGTGGGTCCAATAAAACATTATAGATAAAATTACAAAAAGACTGTATTGAGGAAGCAAAACCCTAAGATCGATGCTCTAATACTAAATGTAATGAACCAAATGCTTACAAATATCATAAAATAATAGAAGTACACACCATGTACATAATTCAAGCGTGGAGAACAACTCCAATATAGATAATTTACACAATAAACACTTAAAGAATAGGGAAACCCCCTCCAAATAGCCAAATACGATTCATACTTACAATTCACCTCCTCAATAATGAATACATGATATCTTATATATATTTGTTCACACTTACACATGAGGCCCCTTTACTACTAGGATGACCCTATTACATATATATTTATACATTAAATGTACATTTATGCCCATACGTTCCCCTCCTTGGGGTCATATCATATACATTTAGCCATATAGATGCCCCCCTTGGGTCATAATAAGGAGAGTAAGAGGGGGATAAGGGGGGAAAATAGGGAGAGAGAGAGAGATGGAATAAGGTGGAGAGAATACAAAGAGAGTGAGTGGTGTAGAGAGGGGGGAAGATGGAGACAAGAAGCTAGGGAAAGAGGGGGAAGAGAGAGAGGGGGGGAGAAAATGAATGAGAGAGACTGAGAGAGCAGTTGGAGAGATAGAGGAAGATATATGGAGGTAGGGAGAGGGGGGAAGAGAGAGAGAGGGGGGGGTAGAGAATATTTAATGTTAACAGGAACATGCGAGTAGTCCTACTAATAATAATTTGCGTGCACTTTAGGAACGTGTGCCCTTTCTTAAAGCACATGCACATTATTTTTATTTCAATTTGTTTTAGGAACACACACATGTTCTTGTACATGTGTTTTTCAGGAACGCATGCGCGTTCTTGGGAAAATTCCTACATGGATTGCTAAGTGGAGGTTTGGGTTTTGTTGAACCTGTCACATTAGGAACACGTGCATGTTACCAGAAACATGCATGCATTCATTCTCACCCCATTGCCACTTTATTGCCCACCAACTTTGTGCACTCACCCTAAACTAAATATTCCATGAAACCAATAATGTTATAAGAATTGATATTTGGGACATGTAAATGATAATTGATATGGGGATATGAAGGGTGGAGAGATAAATGGTTTTGATACATCTGAATTGGGCCTATACGAGCTTGTACAAGATTTTCCTCAAGGTCAAGTCGATTACAAAGTCATCTAGTTGACATGCCAATCAAATTTCTTGAAGTAGACGAAAAGAATAAGACAACAAAATGGAACTCCATATATAAGAACTGTGATGATGAGAGAAATGTCTAGCCTAGAATCTTTGTTCCATGAAGTTGAAAAGAAAGACAAAGAAGAATAATAACAATTCACTTATAGCATTTTTTCCATCATGACCATTCTGGGTCATGGCTACACTACCCCACGATATATCCTATCTAGTAGAAGAAATCAAGGGGTGTATTAAATACATTGAATCCTAGCACTGATGCTAGTGGTCATTTAATAGGTGGTCTTGTGGCAGAGAGAAACCCAAAAAATATCTACATTGGGTTCTAGCAGTGGTATTGTGGTAGCACACCTATTGATTATCTATGACTCTATCCAAGCCACATAGAAAAAACAATAGGATTTTTGTTTATTGTGAGGTGACTTTTTATATATTATGCACCAGTCTTGGGGATTAAAATTAATATTTCCATTAATCTGATGTTTTATTCATGAGACAAGCATGATTTTGTTCTAGAAAAATGATGACCAATTTGATTATTTGGGATCAATCAATTACATTGGATCCAAACCCTTCATAATAGTATGTTTTGTTGAACATTAGAAGTTAGGGTTAGCCATGTATATCAATCCAAAGGAGATGAGGAGCATATAAACATTGATAGAGTACTTCCCATGAAGACATGTAAACCAAATAGAAACACTATAGAGGAATCAAAATGAGGGCTTGGGGTAAGTGGGTAGCAGAGATTCATGATCCAAGAAAAGGGGAAATTATGTGGTTGGGAAATTTGATACCATAGAGAAGGTGTCATGTGCTTATGATGAGGTTACTTGCATGTTCATAAGGTTTTAAGGAAAAGTAAATCTCATGGATAAAATGTGTTAGAGGGATGAAAATGCTCATCACCATCTTCATTGAACTTGTGCAAGAGAATCAAAACATTTTGGTGCAATAGGGAATTCAAATCCAATCACACACTCTTTTGTTATTATCAACTTAATCTTCCAACACTTTCTAGGATTTCATCCATATGTTCAGTTTTTGTATAGTCCAAGTCTCTCTTGAATCCCTCTTATCCAACAATATCTAGCAATGTTTCTCTCTATCCCCTCCTTGACTTGGAAAAATAGAATTAACTAAATAAGCTAGATGGAGCTCTTATCCAGTGTTGTGTGGCTAAAGATTTATGTCAACAAATTAAGTATGGATGGAACAAAGATTTGAAAAACTTTAAAAGAACTTTATAAGGTTACAAAATTAAGTATGGGTAGAACAAAGATTTGGAAAACTTTAAAACAAATTTATAACATTACAAATGAGTTCCATAAATTGAAGGATCAAGAAGAGGTTACGAGGTTAAACAACAAGTTATAACCATTTAAAAGTTAAATGAAAGGTTGATGAGTAACATTGTGAAATTAAGAAGAGATAATACAAGTTTAAAAAATAATAATTAAAATCTACAATACAAGTGTGAAGAGATAATAATTGTTAATAAAGAATTGATCTATAAGGTTTAAGAATTAACATATGAATTAGTAGAAAATGATGATATGTTGGAGAAATTGAAAGGTGAAGAAATGAAAAGGTAAATTGAAACTATTAAAGCATAGAAAATAAAAAATGTTGTAGAAAAAACAAAGTTAAATGATAAAGAAAATAAATTGTCTTTTTTATAGACATGTTAGGGCTATTGGTTTTCTCCAAAAGATAGGATATGATGGAAAGGGTTTAGGAAAGTTTGAGAAATGAAGTTTAGAACCAATTTAGTTAGCAATTAAACTTAAATATATGGGTTTTGGATACAATGTTTTTTACCATGATATGTATTCCAGTGGTTTTTCTAATGGTTATTTATTCTAGTGGTTGTTCTAATGGTTATGGAGGTGAAGGTGTTAGACATGGATTGAAACATGTTAAAAAATAGGATACACTTTATAAGAAAAATCCAAAACCTATACAAAGTATCTACAAGAGAGATGGACATATTTATGACATGGCGTTGGATAAAATCTAACACATAATATTTTTCATAAACACTACCAATGAATAAATATTTCACACTTAAAAGGTGGAGTGGGTTATTAATTAAACACATTATTCGGTTAATTCAATAGGTAGATAAATGACACTAACATGATTTGTTAAATAAGTTTCTTTCTATGAGCATTCCTATGTGATGGTGGGATATGAGTTGTGATTATTGATATCAAATTATAATTTCCTCTGTAATTAAAGATTGACATGGTTTCGTTCATATAGAGATGATGATGCTCTTAGCATTAATAATACATAGGAAGATGTTTTGTGATGCTTTGAAGACCTAAAAAGTGGTGATGGGTGTGTATATTTATTACTGTGCAACTTAATATGTTGTAATTAGATACATAATTAGTCATACAACTTAAGTTCCTTGGCAATTATGACTCATATTATCTATCACACAATGTTGTAATAAATGACCATTAAAGGGATCATTGATTATATCAATATAGTTACCTCTAAACATTAAGGAGTGTGAAAAATACTAATATTGTTTATTACATTATTGATTGTGGATAAGTCTAAAACATCACATTAAATGTTACAATTGGAATAAGTAATGAGTGTGTTGTTTATGAAAAGATATTGAATGATGTTTATGAGAAGGACATTGATAAAAAAAAATTAAATAGAAAAT
The DNA here is from genome assembly GCA_900067695.1 of Picea abies. Classification (NCBI taxonomy): domain Eukaryota; kingdom Viridiplantae; phylum Streptophyta; class Pinopsida; order Pinales; family Pinaceae; genus Picea; species Picea abies. The sequence goes on from CBVK0100135476.1 coordinate 6,804, forward strand.
ATTTCTAAACTTTTTACAATGTAAACCATTGTATAATTTTTCATGTAATAATGTTATAATTTTTCTATTTATAATAATTCTTCATATTTTTCATAATATGTTTCATCATTTCTATTTATATAAATAAATTACAGGTAAATTTTATTCTTATAAATAAAAATAAATCACAATGTAATTCATAGAATTCAGAAGTGAATTCTATTTAGATCTTTCTTGCAAACCATCTTCCTATACATCATAGTGATTACATACTCCAAAGTGTTCTATTTAATGCGGTGAGTCCAGACTTGTTCAGACTCCACTACCAACTGTAATGAACATTATTAATGTTCTTAACAATAAATGTAATATAAATTTTCTTTTTATTTTCAGGTTTCAATGTGTGTTTAATGTATTTTAAATGTTTTTTTTGTTTTTGTTTTAATTTTGTTCTAAATTTAGTGAGGAATGTTGGATATGTGAGTGGCTGAGTTTATATAATTGGAATGTTCCATGAATTTTTTAACAAGTTGAATCTATTTATACATTCAGAAATACAATTTAAAGTTATTTTGTCCAAATTTACATCATCAAATTCCAGCCAAAAAACTAAAAAATAAAACATTTAACCAACAAATTAAACCATATGTAAATATAAAAAAAAAATACTCATATACACTAAATACTCCATAACTGCGTAATATATTACAAGTAACAAAGCCCAAACATTTCATGTCCCTAGAACATCGTTCAACTACACATTGTGCAACGTGGCAAAGTAATGAAAAACTTTGTCAAAATCCTAAAGGTTAAAACCCTGAGTTGAAACCTCCAAGTTTAAACGAATGAAAACCACCATGAAACTAGCGGTGCTATAAGAATCGATATTTGGGAGATGTAAATGGTAATCATGGATGATTTTAGAGGCTAATATTCACTCATGGGCTAATTTTCCATGGTTTTTCCAAAAACAAGATTATCTATTTTAAAAATGATTTGCCCAATTTCTATAGGATAAAATTATTTTACCTTAAAAATCGCCAAAATTTTATAAAAACTATATTAAATCCTTAGAAATTTGAATATTTTTACAAAATTATCGCCAAACATTTATAGTTGGCATATGAAGGATTAGTAAGATTCGCCAAGATTTCTACATTTAAAAATAAATTTCCATCCTTAAAATCAACCTTGATGGTAATTGAAAACCAGAGATGAAGGGTGGCCAAGTCGATGGTTTCGATAAGCTAGATGGAGCTTTTCTCAAGTGTTGTATCACTAAAGATTTCTTTCAACAAATTAAGTATGGATGGAACAAATATTTGGAAAACTTAAAAAAAACTTTATAAGGTTACAAAATTAAGTATGGAAGGAACAAAGATTTGGAAAACTTTAAAAGAACTTTATAAGATTACAAAAGAGTTCCATAAATTGAAGAATCAAGAAACGGTTATGAGGTTAAAAAACAAGTTACAATCATTTAAAAGTTAAATGAAAAGTTTCACAATAACATTGTGAAATTAAGAAAAAATAATACAAGTTAAAAATAATAATTAAAATCTACAAGACAAGTGTGAAAAGAGAATAATTGCTAATAAAGAATAGATCTATAAGGTTTAAGAATTAACATATGAATTAGTAGCAAATGATGATATGTTGGAGAAATTGAAAGGTGAAGAAATGAAAAGGTAAATTGACACTATTAAAGCATAGATGGAAAGGGTTTAAGGTAAGAGAGGATATGATGGAAAGGGTTTAGGAAAGTTTGAGCAATGATATTTAGAACCAATTTAGTTAGCAATTAAACTTAAATATATGGTCATTCTAGTGGTTGTTCTAATGGCTATGTAGGTGAAGGTCGTCGACATGGATTGAAACATGTTAAAAAATAGGATACACTTTATAAGAAAAAATCCAAAACTGATACAAAGTATTTACAAGAGAGATGGACATATTTATGATATGGAGTTGGATAAAATCTAAAACATAATGTTTTTCATAAATACTACAGATGAATAGATCTTTCACACTTAAAAGGTGGAGTGTGCTGTTAATTAAACACATTATTGGGTTAATTCAACTTGCAGGTTTCTGATAAAAGACATTAACATTATTTGTTAAATAAGTTTCTTTCTATGAGAATTCCTATGTGATGGTTAAGGGTTGGATATGGATTGTGATTATTGATACCTAATGTCAAGTAAGTATGATCAAATTATCATTTCCTCTCTAATTAAGGATTGTCATGGTTGCTTCATATAGAGATGATGATGCTCTTAGCATTACTATAGGAAGATGCTTTGAAGACCTAAAAAATGGTGATGGGTGTGTATATTTATTACTGTGCAACTTAATATGTTGTAATTAGGTACTTAATTAGTCATACAACTTAAGTTACTTAACAAATATGACTCATATTATCTATCACACAATGTTGTAATAAATGATCATTAAGGGGATCATTGACCTAGTTACCTCTAAATATTAAAGGGGAGTGTGAAAAATACTAATAATGTTTATTACATTATTGATGGTGAATAAATCTAAAACATCACATTAAATAGTAAATTAGAATAAGTAATCAATGTGATGTTTATGAAAAGATATTGAATGATGTTTATAAGAAAGATATTGATAAAAAATATTTAAATAGAAAATATTTTTAAATTTTTTATAATGTAAACAGTTATTATATAATTTCTCATATCATAATTTTATTTATTTATAAGAATTCTTCATATTTTTCATAATTTCATTATTTTTATTTATAAAAATAAATTACATTTTTAAACATGTAATTGAAAAGTAAGTTTTATTTCTATAAATAAAAATAAATCATAATGTAATTTATAGAATTCAAAAGTGAATTCTATTTAGATCTTTCCTCCCAACCATCCTCCCTGTATATCACAGTGATTACATACTCTAAAGTGTTCTATTTCATGCGGTGTCTAGACTTGTCCACTACCTGCAATGAACATTATTAATCTTCTTAACCATAAATGTAATATAATTTTTTTTTTAATTTCCAAGTTAATGTTGTTTAGTGTATTCTAAACGTTTTATTTTTTGATTTTTATTTTTTATTTTTTGTTTGATTTTGAATGTTGGATTTGTAGATTTGACTTGTTGAGTTTATATAATTGCAATGTTTTAGAGATTTTTCAACAGGATGAATTTATATATGCATTCAAAAATGCTATTTAAACAACAACAAAAAATCATTTTTTCCAAATTTACATTATTGAGAACGGAAATTTACATTATTTTCCAAATTTCAAAATTTGGAAAATATAAATAGTAATTGAGAACGGAAATTGAAAATGAAAAATGGAAAGTAACCAGGTCAATGGTTTCGATACATCCAAATTGGGCCTTATAGACCGGCTGGATTTCTCGACTCATACGGAAAGAATAAGACAACAAAGGGCACTGCATATATAAGAACTGGGATCATGAGAGAAATGTCCAGATCTAGAAATGTTTAATATACTGATCTGGGATCAGTATATTAAACATTTTTCATTTTCAAATTAGTATATTTATTTATTTTTTAATGAAAATATTTTATAGTTAGTTAAAATCTTTAAAATTAAAATATATGAACAAAATATTACCGAACTGAAACTATAACTTAAACTCAAAATTCCATTAAATTTGAAATGAATTTTTAAGAAAAAAAAAACTACAAAGCGCTAAATCACTGTCATTTTAAGAGAATTTGTAAGAAAATAAATAATATAATATTTGTCACTTCCAGTGAGTGATCTGGATTTAGGAGTCGAACGAAATGATTAACAGACTAAATACAATAAACACAGAGATATAAAGAACAACAGAGATATCCAACGAACAATATTTTCTATTGAATAAATGAAATAGGTTGAAAGTGTAAAACTACAGAACTGAAACACTTGCTCGAATGGTGGTAGCTATCTCTGAGAAGAGATGTGGCTGCTATGTGCATCCGTCTGAGCAGAATGATTACAATGAGGCTCCAGAGGCCTTTTTAACATTACTCATGAATGCCGAAACCCTAGACATCCAAAAGCCTAACCCTAGGAGATGCAAAGTCAAAAGTTATGTGGGCTCATATGGGTAAGTTGGTAACTCAACTTCCTGGGGTCGTAACCTTTGCATACGACCTCTGTTTTAGGCGCGAGATAGCTTGTTGGAAATTTATTTTTGATAACTACAAATTACACCGTCAAACTCTGATTTCATTTACAATTTGATTGTGGTGAGCCAAAAAAACATTGTTAGGGCCCCAAAACGACCCTGGAAGTACATAAAGATGTGTTGACAATAAAACATACAAAATAAGCCAGTTAGATTGGGTGGAAAGCCACCAGTATCCACCTAGAAGATGTGTAGGGCTTCAGACAACCCTGAAAGTGTAGAACCCACAATTACAAAGAAGTACAGAAGAATGTGTTGAACTAAAAAATGCCAAGATGAGCCAATTGGAATATGTGGGTGGCCATCAATATACACTTGGATCAATAATGATCTAAATGGATCTCAATGGCCATCCACCTCTTGCATTGAATCATCATTTTGAGCCCGTGGTTTTGATAAACCATGATATTCACCCTTTTGATGGGGAATGTAATGTAATGCCATCTTCATTTGTTAATTATAGACATCATTTAATGATTTCCTAGTAGTCTTATGTACATGCCTAAAACATAGTGTTAATGCATCGGATCCCATTAGAAATCTGCAGTTAAGCGTGCTCAAGATGGAGTAGTATTGGGATGGGTGATCGTCCGAGAAGTCCTATTATTTTACATGCCTATGACATTTTACAAACTTAGTCCAATTGATCCCACATGCATCATGGGAAATGTTCTCCTCTCACTCTCTCATATATAATTGAAGTGAAGGAGGCCCTTTAAGCATGCAATGGAGTGTGATGTAAATCTTGTTGTGAATGAAGCGTAGCCAACATCTCTTTCTTTTCAAAGGTAAGCTATCCCATTCTGCTAGTTTGTGTTTTACAATGTTTTTCTCTCTTATTCATTAATAGAAGTTGGGTTTCACTATATTTTTGTATTTCTTGCAATATTTCTATGTATTTCCTTTTTGTATCTCTGTTATATTTCTATCTTCATGTCGTTCTCAAAATAATTTGGATCAATGGTATCAAAGTGGTCTACTCTTCATTTATTTTTATTCATGCATGTCCCCGACAAGATCTGGGTACAAAAAGTTGGGACTCAAACGAATCGAGTCGTTGCAAGATCGATCGCACTGATCCTGACAATAACCCATGGGGGACAAAAATAAAGATGATGGAGCAAGAGAAACTTTTAAAATGTTGCTTGAGGAAGCCCTTGTGCGAAAAAGGAATGAAATGATGGACAACTTTGCATAGATCCTTCGGTGGCTACCCACAGGAGAAGCATCTTCACGAAGCGACCATGCAACTCCCTTCAAGGTATAGGTAAACTTTGATATTCCATGATTTGAAGGGACTAATAGATGAAGATGTTGTAGATAAATGGTTGAATCTTCTCGAAGGGTATTTTTCGGGCCATAATTTTTTCGATAGGGAAAAGATTACTTTTGCACTCCTCAAGGTTGTCCCCCATGTTAAGGACTAGTGGGATACTTACTTTGAGAAAAGGGCCATAGAGGAATCTGCAATATTTGTGGTTGCCCCTACATGGGATTCCTTACAGGATGCCATTAAAGAACAATACTACCCTGTTCGAAGATATGAGGACTAGTACAATAGATGGACCACCCTGCGTCAAGAAAGGGACCAAACAGTGCCAAAGGACACCGACATATTTCATACCTTGGGCTCAAATTTGGGTATCAAAGACTCCAAGCGACACCTGGTTTATTGTACCACAATGGTCTACACAGGTACATCCAAATAGAGATGAATTTCTTGGACATCTCATCACTGGGAGTTTCTTATCGATATGCAGTCAAAATTGAGAAGAAATTCAAGCAACATAGTAAGTGGGAGAAGCATGGACAGAGCAAGGAAGGCCAACCTCAAGAGAGCTAGTCCCAAATGCAGGCAAAGAAGGGTAACAAGAATTCTAAGAAAGACATCGAAAAGTGGTGTGAGTTCCACAACATCCCTTGGCACAACATTCATGAATGTTGTGCAATACAATCATTGGTGGCTGAGCTCAAAGACAAAGAGTCAAACCCCGACTTGGACCCTCATTCATAAAATAATAAAAGGAGATAGATCATTGATACAAAACCCACTGCTACTATCGCAATTACAAAAATACAACCAAAAGAGGATCTCGAGGAGGGGGAATGACTCTTCCATTCACAGGTGTGGGTGAAGGGGACCCCATTGCATTTAATTTTGATAGCGGAAGCCAAAATAACATCATCTTAGCAGAGGTTGTCAAGCCGTTGGATTTTCCAACAACACCACACCTGCAACCATACAACATCGAGTGGCTTTGTGAGGGTCAAGATCTTCATGTCATCCAACAATGTTGTCTATCCTACGACATCAAGCCCTTCAAGGATGAGGTATTGTGTGATATTTCCTCATTGGAATTCTGTGATGTTATATTAGGACAACCATATATGTGGAGGCATCAATTTATTTATGAGTCTCGAACCCATAGCGTCATTGTTACTCTAGGGGGTCAGCTATACCGGATACCAGATGTAGTTTCGACTATTTTCCCACTAAAACAATGGCACAAAGTAATCTCTCATACTACAAAGTTTGGCCTCTTCAAAATTCGATCAAAAGGTGAACAGAAGGACAATACAACCACTACTGCCTCAGACCAAGACCTTTCTATCCAACATAAGTAGATCGAAAAGATTGTAGATGAGTACTAAGATGTTCTTGTTGCACCTATGGGGGTGCCTCCACACTACCTAGTCAAGCAAGGTTATAACATAACTATTCATACTCTTCATGATGAAACTTCACGGAAAGAGTCCTCCCACACTCAGGTAGATCATGCAACTAGATTGGTTCAATAGATCCAACCCCTCCAACAATAGGTTGATGACATCCTTCAACAAGCTAAGCAGGACAACTTCTTCAGCAAGGCAAGCGACGCACCAAGCTTCATATTTAGCAGAAGTCTCCCTGTCTCGCAAGGGAACTTGATGTAATGGGGACCATTGCTTCCTAAGGAGGGATGAATGATATAAATGGATCTTAGTGGCCATCCACCTCTTCCATTGAATCACCATTTTGAACCTGTGGTTTTGATAAACCATGATATTCACCCTTTTGATGGGGAATGGAATGTAATATCATCTTCATTTGTTAATTACGGGCATCATTTAATGATTTCCTAGTGGTCTTATGTACATCCCTACAACATAGCATTAATGCACCATATCCCATTAGAACTCTACAGTTAAGCGCGCCTAGGCTAGAGTAGTACTGGGATGGGTGACCGCACATGATGTTCTACCATTTTACATGCCTATGGAATTTTATAAACTTACTCCAATTTACCCCACATGCATCACGAGAATTGTTATCCTCTCACTCTCTCATATATAATTGAGTGATCCAGGTGGATATCGGTGGCCACCCACCTTTTCCAACTGGCTCAAAACACTTTTCTGGCAATT